>JAPKLY010000980.1:0-87265 GCA_026898435.1 Prunella vulgaris
CTTGAAATCAACCTACACTTGGGTACGTAACTCTCAAGGAGCTATCATGCACAAATCTTATGGATGCAATACCAATTACAAGACTATGGGATTGATGCAAGAGAAACTACTATATTCTGAGACAATACAAGTGCTATTGCTATTACACAGAATCCAGTTTTACACTCTAGATCAAAACACATAGATGTAAGGCATCATTTCATAAGGGATCATGTTGAAAGAAAGGATGTGAAATTGACAAATATTCACACTGATTCGAATCTTGCTAATATTTTCACTAAGCCTTTGTGTGAATCAAGATTTTCAATCTTGAGATGTAATTTGGGAAAGTTAGAATTGTGAGAAGACTCTGTGAAAATCACAAAATTGCAAAGACAAACTTAGAAAATTGGAAACTCGTTGAAAAGGAAATGTGCAGCTGCAAAGTCACTCAACTACGGAGTTGTTAACTCTACAGCTGTAGACTTAGCACTAAACAGCAAATCCCTCACAACTGTAGTTTTCCATATTCTAAACTTGTCGATTGCAAACTTAGAGAATTTACAGTACTTTGTATAGAAACTTGACTGATACCTCGTGAGACCGATCAGGGTGACAAGCCCTGAAATCTGTGTCCTGAACCTAAACCTACTCCAATCCTGAATATCCTAATCCTGATGTTTGTTCCCCCTGAAAGCCATCCATCTCTGCAACCTGATCCTGAGTCAGTCATCCCTCCGGACCACTTTTTTCAATCCTGAACTGAGGCTCATAATGAACATTCTACTCCTTGGTCAAGAAGTCCTAACTCTACTGACAACTCAACAAACCTGGTTTCAGGCAAAGCCTAAGTTAGCATGTCAGCTCTCTGCTTGTCAGTAGGGATCCTCTCCATCCTTATATCTTTCTTCTCAACATGGTCTCTTATAAAGTGATGCCTGATGTCTACATGCTTACACCTTGTGTGTAAGACTGGGTTTTGGGATATGGCAATGACACTGTTATTGTCACAATAAATTGGGACATCAGTGGCCTCAACTTGGTAGTCTCTCAGTTGTTGCTTCAACCAAAGGATTTGGGAGCAACAACTGCCTGCCTCGATATACTCAGCCTCAGTAATAGATGTTGCAACACTTGTTTGTTTCTTGGAAAACTGTTTGCCAAAATCGTGATGATTTCCACGCAAGTGAACGTGGTCGTTGTTGTCGTGGCAAGTTAACCAAGTTAAATATCGAACACAGGGAAACGATGCAATATCAAGCAAGCATTGAATGTCTACAAAAGGCTAATAGCTAGGAAAGCAAGAAAAGATCAAGGTTTCTATTAACTAAATCAACAAGAAATAGAAATCCTAACTATCACCTCAAAGAAGTGAGCAAGTGTGAAGTGTACATGGAAGTAATCCTACTATGGTTCCTCTAGAATCCTATCCATCCTAGCATGCAAAAGGTCTCTTGGTGTCTTAGTCAAACCAACTAGTGTCTAGATCTCTCTACAACACAAGCTAAGGCTCTATTAGGTGTCTAGATCTCTCTACAACTCCTAACACTCCAATTAAGATGTCTTAGGCTAATATGCAATTCTCATTGGTCATACTAGCAATATATCAAACACTTGGTATGCATAAGGTTCTTATAGCTCAATTCTCATTTCATAGCTAACCATATAAGCCATACATTCCAATTAAACATACCAAACATTCATACAAGTCATTAATAAGAGAACTAATTCAACAAGATCACTAATTCAAGCATAGGATTAACAAAAGACTAAATTCACCATAGTATTCATACAACCATGCAACAAGGATATTAGCCCATGGCTAATTGGAAATGAAAATCAACAATGAACAATGTAAACATCATGAATATTAACTAATACAAGAGAATTAAAGGAAATCTTACCATAAGAGGAAGAATTGAAATACAAGCTACAAACCTCCAATTTGATAAGTCTTGATCCAAAGCTCAAAATAAAAAATTGAACCCCTGGAATTAAGCTCTAATCACTACGAGTATGTAGGAACAAACAGATCTAAAATCCGACGGTCGGATCAAAAGTTATGGAAGAAAGAAGATTGATTCTAACTAAGAACCCACTAAGTAACTACCTAATTCTCTCTCTAAACTAATCTAAGAACTTGGAATAATGATGAAACCATCTTGAAAATCTGATCCTTGAGGTATTTATAGTGGCCACAATGTTTAGTCCAAAGTGCCCTTCATTAAACGCGCGAAAAGATGAAAATAACCCTGAAATCCGGATTTGAACCGTAAAGCCGCGCGGCTTTACCCCTTCGCACGAATGCATGCTGGTGGCCGCACGAGTCCGGCTCGTGCGAGCACTCGTGCGGTCCGTCATCGCCTGAACCAGAGCTTCGTCACACGAACCACTTCACAAAGCCGCACGGATCTACCCTTGTGGGCACACGATCCCGTTAAGTCGATCCTCGACTTCCTCGTTTTCTTCATATCTTGAGTTCTAGAGCTCTGATTGACTCGATTCTTTTTCCGTTGTGACCCTCTCTTCGAACTCTACGACATGGTATATAATTTACCTCCATTGGATTAACTCACATTTTCTGAACATTTACGAACTTGCTCGTCTTTTGCCAGTTTTTGCTCGTTTTCACTACAAAACACATTTTTTTGCCACAAAATGGTTAATAACACAATTTATACCAAATTAGGGTCAAATTTTAACATAAGCACATCAAACCATATAGAAATGGATGCAAAAACATGAAAATATGACCCTAATCATACCCCCAAACTAGATTGTTGCTCGTCCTCGAGCAACGAAGCGATAAGATAGGGGAATAATTGTATGTATGAAGCATCAAGCACAAGATCAAATGCCATAGAATCATAGCTCAATATCAAACAAGTTTAAAATGAAATTTCATCAAATCACCAATCAAAATCGAATCAATGAACAAATTGTCAAATCAACAAGTCATGATCCTCACATAGAAGTGTATAGCTCATCTCTCAAGTGTTTGAGGTTCTCTCAATCTTCACACAATGATACAAATACTAGCATAAGCTTGGCTCTAGTCTCAAATTCTCCACCACTTAAAATGACAAATCATTCACAAGTCATTGAGGACTTTCATAAGGTTGTAATGTTGGCTCTTTGGTAGGGAAGGATAGATATGGATTAGAGTGACTAAGTATGATTAGTAAAGCATAGAAGGAATCAAATAATAGTCATTCACATCTTCATGCAATTGTGAACATTCTTCATGCTCTTCAAAATCACCCTTTCAAGATCATTCTTCCCTTCTTTGCAACTTTTAGCCAAACTCACAACAAAGGTCAACTTGACCATATTCTCAACAAAAGTCAACTTTTTCTCATGCTTTGCTAGCACTTGCCTTTTTTTCAAAAATTTCAATCCATGCATAAAATTCTTCATATCTTCCGCTTTAGGCCACCATGTTCTTCATCATATCACCAACATTCCTTCCTTCTTTTCACTCTACTAATCATAGGGACAAGAGAGTTCCAAAAAGGAAGGAAAATGGCTTAAAGTGAGGTTAGCCAAAGGAAAGGTCTAAAGGCACAAAATGGTGAGCAATGGATAGTAATATCAATGGTAGGCTCATTGGGCAAAGTAGCTCAATTAATGATCAAAGAAAATGCCTCAAATCATATCGTGTGAAATCAATGTCTAATGTAGCCTCAAACAAGACCAAAGCCAAGTTCTAGAGTATAATGCATATGTGTGGATCTCACATCAAAGAAATATCATCCGTTCAAGATTGAAACGGGCATAAATGGCTCAAAACCTCACGGGTATAGGGTGATCATGACTCATCTCAT
This sequence comes from Prunella vulgaris, assembly GCA_026898435.1. NCBI lineage: Eukaryota > Viridiplantae > Streptophyta > Magnoliopsida > Lamiales > Lamiaceae > Prunella > Prunella vulgaris. Next base: position 3,804 of record JAPKLY010000980.1, read on the forward strand.
ATAAAAAATTGCTCATATCATCAACATCTCAAGTATCATCAAATCCATAGCACAAAAGACAAGATAAGAATCAAGCCATAACTCCACCACATCCAACATGAACTTTCGACTCATCCACACAATCATAAACATATCTCATGCCACACTACTCAAAACTAGCAACATCATGGCAAAAATCAAGCAAAAACAAAGCATTATATAAGCATAAGGTCCAAAACATCATAGGAACACTAAGAATCATCCTAAACATAGCATTGCAATGAGATTTGCGAAATGAACACACCTCCCCAAACTTTTTTGGACCATAGGTCTAAAAAGTTTGGCAAAAGTGAAGGAAAGATCATGCAATGCATCAATCAAAGCACAAAATACCACAAGAATCAACACTTAAGCACAAAATAGCAATCTACAATCAAGCAAACTAAACCTAAGAATGGAAGCAAATAGGGAGAGAAGTGTAAAGATATACCTTGAGTTGGGATTAAGAATAGGAGAGCGAATAGCCACTTACACGAAAATGTCCTTCTCGGCCAAGTAGGAAGAGAAATCTCCTCATCACACCTTCTCAAGCTCACAAATGTCAATGCAAATCTACAATTTGAAGAACGAACACCCCCCCCCAAACTTTTTCGGATCAAGGATCCTAAAAGTTTGGAAAAGAGTGATGAAAATAGGATTTGCAAAGAATCAATGAACAAACAATGCATATGTAAGCTCAAGTAAACCAAGAAATAATCATATATACAAGAGGCAACACCCCCAAACTAGGGTAAATCTCATGCACCAATCAAGGTAATAGAACACACTACCTCATATGAAGCAACTCAAAACAATTAACACTATCTAAACTACAAAACAAACCTTATAAGAAAGAAAAACTTTTTAGGATGGGTTGCCTCCCATCTAGCGCTTGGATTTCACGTCCCCTAGCCGGACGACACCAATGTTAGCTAAATGGCCAAGGATAATTGTTATCCATGCCATCCCACTCTAATCTCATAGCATCATGATCAAGGAAACAAGTACGATTTCTTCCCCAAACACCTACTTTCCTTTTCAATTTGAACATGTAAGCACAAACAATTTTCTCCTCATCTCTTCTCAACCTAATCCACCCCCATTTCTCACTATTAAACATATTCAAGAGGATTTTCAATTCAATTTTACCATCAATCAATTCAAGAGGCAAGACGAAATCAATATAAACAACATTATCAAAATAAGCATAAGTAGAAGAGTCCAAGGGTTTAGAAATGCTCATATCAATTGTAGGCTCCTCCTCTACTTCATTTTGTTGTTGTTTTTCCATAAAGCTCATGTCCATGAGTGGACATTCATCTTCCTCTTCTAGTTGTTTCTCTTTTCCTCCTCTTGAATCTTCTCCTTCCTTATCCTCCTCTTCTTGATTTTGATTCCTATCAATATATACAAATGAAGTATCATATTCATTATCATCATAAAGAGGATTAATATCATACTCAATATAATTATAAAAAGGATTCATAAAGCTCTTAAAATCGAAAGTATCTTGAGCATGAGAAAATTTGATCTCTTCATAATCATCTTTATCTTCTTCATCCTCTTCACTTTCATCAATTTCTTCTTTTTCCTCCTCCTTTACACACTCTTCTCTTTCTTCTTCTTCTTTACCATCCTTCTTTTCTTCTTCATTCCTAATCAATATAGTATGAGGAAATTTATAAGCAATATCATCATCGATAATAGGAATTTCATAATCAATGTAAGCATGAGAAGGTTCAATAGACATTTGAGCTCCAACACATTTTACAAGAGAAAGAGATTTAATGGTCTCATGATGATGATCATCATCATCTTCCACATCCCCTTCATCTAGATTACTACCCCCATCTTCTTCCTCACACATCTCATTGGCCTGAATGCTCAATTGCTCCATTTGGATCTCCAAATTCGTGATTTGATTACTTTGAGACATGAAAATCTCATCAAACTTCTTGTTTGTCTCCTCAAAGTACCTTTTCCTTTCTATTTCTATTTCTTCCACTTCCTTGAGGATTTGAGCTAAAATATCTTTCACATAGCTTGAAGAAGTGTCCTCTTGATGGAAAGTCATAGGAGGGTATGGAGTGTAGGAGCATGTATATTCATGATGAGAGTAGGAATCTTGATATGACATTTTGCAAAACTCATGGGCTTGTTGGGTCAATTGCCCCACTTTGAGCTCTAAGCTCTTGATTTGATCTCCTCGAGCTTGGAAAAGTCTATCAATCTTCCTATTGGTCTCTTCAAAGCACCTTGTAGCTTCAATGCTTATCTTTTCCCATTTCTTGAGAATTTGAGCAAGAGCCTCATCTACATAACTAGGAGGAGTTTCTTCTTGATGGCAAGGTATAGGAGAGGGTAAAGTGTATGAATGTGGATCTTCATGAGAGTAGGAATCTTGAGATGTATATGGTTTAGAAGGATAAGAAACTTCTTGTGGAGGTGGTGGAATTTGGTTTTGGTTCCATAACGTCACCAATATGTACTTCATACACTCTTCTAACATGGTGATTTTATCGAAAGTGGTTGGGGTTTTAAATGGGTAAAGTTGATGTAGGTATGGATTAGGAGATGATATATTTTGTGGAGAATACAAGTAATGGTTGTATTCGCCCATCTTCAATTGAGTTCACTCCTACAAGAATAAGCAAGTATCAACACTCACGAAGAATAGTCAAGTAAACAAAGAAACAAAGGAAAACAAAGTAAACAATAATACAAGTCTAACAAAGAGATCGTTTCCCCGGCAACGACGCCAAAAACTTGTTTGCCAAAATTGTGATGATTTCCACGCAAGTGAACATGGTCGTTGTTGTCGGGGCAAGTTAACCAAGTTAAATATCGAACACAGGGAAACGATGCGATATCAAACAAGCATTGAATGTCTACAAAAGGCTAATAGTTAGGAAAGCAAGAAAAGATCAAGGTTTCTATTAACTAAATCAACAAGAAATAGAAATCCTGACTATCACCACAAAGAAGTGAGCAAGTATGAAGTGTACATGGAAGTAATCCTACTATGGTTCCTCTAGAATCCTATCAATCCTAGAATGCAAAAGGTCTCTTGGTGTCTTAGTCAAACCAACTAGTGTCTAGATCTCTCTACAACACAAGCTAAGGCTCTATTAGGTGTCTAGATCTCTCTACAACTCCTAACACTCCAATTAAGAGGTCTTAGGCTAATATGCAATTCTCATTGGTCATACTAGCAATATATCAAACACTTGGTATGCATAAGGTTCTTATAGCTCAATTCTCATTTCATAGCTAACTATATAAGCCATACATTCCAATTAAACATACCAAACATTCATACAAGTCATTAATAAGAGAACGAATTCAACAAGATCACTAATTCATGCATAGGATTAACAAGAGACTAAATTCACCATAGTATTCATACAACCATGCAACATGGATATTAGCCCGTGTCTAATTGGAAATGAAAATCAACAATGAACAATGTAAACATCATGAATATTAACTAATACAAGAAAATTAAAGGAAATCTTACCATAAGAGGATGAATTGAAATACAAGCTACAAACCTCCAATTTGCTAAGTCTTGATCCAAAACTCAAAATACAAAATTGAACCGCAGGAATTAAGCTCTAATCACTACAAGTATGTAGGAACAAACGGATCTAAAATCTAACGGACGGATCAAAAGTTATGGAAGAAAGAAGATTGATTCTAACTAAGAACCCACTAAGTAACCACCTAATTCTCTCTCTAATCTAATCTAAGAACTTGGAATAATGATGAAACCATCTTGAAAATCTGATCCTTGAGGTATTTATAGTGGCCACAATGTTTAGTCCAAAGTGCCCTTCATTAAACGCGTAAAAAGACGAAAATAACCCTGAAATCCAGATTTGAACCGTAAAGCCGCGCGACTTTACCCCTTCGCACGAATGCATGCTGGTGGCCGCACAAGTCCGGCTCGTGCGAGCACTCGTCCGGTCCGTCATCGCCCAAACTAGAGCTTCGTCGCACGAACCACTTCGCAAAGCCGCATGGATCTACCCTTGTGGGCACACAATCCCGTTAAGTCGATCCTCGACTTCCTCGTTTTCTTCATATCTTGAGTTCTAGAGCTCCGATTGACTCGATTCTTTTTCCGTTGCGACCCTCTCTTCGAACTCTTCGACATGGTATATAATTTGCCTCCATTGGATCAACTCACATTTTTTGAACTTTTACGAACTTGCTCATATTTTGCCGGTTTTTTCTCGTTTTCACTACAAAACACATTTTCTTGCCACAAAATGGTTAATAGCACAATTTATACCAAATTAGGGTCAAATATGAACATAAGCACATCAAAACCATATAGAAATGGATGCAAAAACATGCAAATATGACCCTAATCAAAAACCAAGGGATTACTTTACTCCCTAGAAACTGACATGTGCCTGTAGTTGATTTCCTATCAATCCTACAGCCTCCATAATTAGCATCAGAATACCCTGTCAGTTCTAGGTTGCCATCAGAGGGATACCAATGTCCTAAATTGACTGTACCCTTCAGGTATTTTAGTATCTTTTTGGCACTCTCTAGATGACTCTTCTTCGGATCAGACTGATACCTTGCACAAACTCCAACTGCATAGGTGATGTCAGGACGGCTAGCAGTCAGGTACAATAAAGATCCAATCAGTGCCCTATATTCAGTCTGATTCACTGAGGTCCCCTCCTTGTCAGGATCCAGCTTCTCATTTGTGTTCATGGGAATACCTGAGACTTTGCTGGCCTGAACTCCAAACTTCTGAATCAAGTCCCTCGCATACTTGGACTGATTGATGAAGATTCCGGAGTCAGTTTGCCTGACCTAAAGACCCAAGAAGAAGTTCATTTCTCCCATCATTGACGTCTCAAACTTCCCCGTCATCAGCTTGGAGAATTTCTCACAAAGCTTCAGGTTAGGTGATCCAAATATTATGTAATCCACATAAATCTGAACCAAGAGAATGTACTCCCCTTCGAATATCCTGAAGAGGGTCCTGTCCACTATTCCTTTCACTAACCCATGGTCTATCAGGAACTGGGAGAGTGTATCATACCAAGCCCTGGGGGCTTGCTTCAGGCCATAAAGAGCTTTCTTCAGGTGATACACCTTATCACTAACTTCGAACCCAGGAGGTTGCTCAATATAAACCTCCTCGTTCAGCACTCTATTTAGGAAGGCACTCTTCACATCCATCTGATACACCTTGAACTTCTTAAATGTTGCCTAAGCCAAGAACAACCTGATTGCTTCCAACCTTGTGACTGGAGCAAAGGTCTCATCATAGTCGATCCCTTCGGCCTGAGAGTAACCCTTTGCCACTAGTCTGGCCTTGTTCCTAACAACAACATTCTTCTCATCCCTCTTGTTCTTGAAGACCCACTTGGTGCCAATAACATGTTGACACCTAGGTCTCTCAACTAACTCCCGAACCTGATTCCGCTAAAACTGATTGAGCTCATCCTGCACGGCTAGGATCCAGTTGGGGTCAGCGAGAGCTTCTTCTATGTTCTTAGGTTCCTGATCAGAGAGGAAACAACAACGCATAGCGCTCTCGCCATGGAACAACCTTGTCTTGACCCCCTCATTGATATCACTAATGATATCTGCCAATGAGTGATCATCTAGTCAAGTCCTCCAACTGACTGGAGCACTGGGAGCTGCTAAAATTCCCTCGCCCGAACCTGAAATATTAGTCTCATCTAAAACAGGCAAAGAAGCGGAACGAACAAGAACAGGGGATACTGAGTCATTCTCTGTGGGTTTTACAATGTCAGGGACATTATTTCCCCCTACAGAGTTGGACTCAATAACTGTCTCAGGTGTAGAAGCATCATCACCGACAGTACGTACCTCAGGTTGAGTATGTGCCTCCGTCTGAGACTCAACATTCTCCTTGGCTGGGGCTTGCTGAGGGTTGGCCTGAGGTCCATTCTGATCGTCATCATCATCCCATCCTTTGGGAGCATTTACGAATTTGACCTTGAACTCAGGATTCTTCAAGCTCAGTCTTGTCACCCTCTTGGTAACCCCCTCAGTGTTAGGACTCGGAACCTGTTTTCTATGCACTAATGCAGTCTCATCAAACACAACATGAGGTGTTTCCTCCACACAAAGGGTCCGACAGTTATACACCCTGAAAGTTTTGCTGACAGAGGAGTATCCTAAGAAAACTCCCTCATCAGACTTGCTATCAAAGGCTTTAAGCTGATCATTCACATTGTTCATGATGAAACACTTACACCCAAAAATATGGGAATAGGAAATGCGAGGCTTCCTCTTGTTCCACGTTTCATAAGGTATCTGAGCATGTTGTTTGTTCCGCATAGATCGGTTCTGAGTATAGCAAGCAGTGTTGATTGCTTCAGTCCAGTACTTCTTCGGCAGTCCTGACTCAGCCAACATGGTCCGAGTAGCTTCCTTCAGAGTTCGATTCCTTCTTTCAGCTACTCTATTCTGCTGAGGAGTCCTGGCTGCAGAAGTCTCATGAGCAATGCCAAGGTCAGTACAAAAACCAATTACAATAGAGTTAATAAACTCTGTTCCCCGATCTGATCTGATCCTGACGATGCTCTGACCCTGTTCAGTACTCATTTTCTTAAGTAACTCTGGAAGCTTGACCTGAGTCTCCTTCTTGTTCAGCAAGAAAATAACCCATGTGAACCTGGAATAATCATCAACAACAACAAGGGTATATTTCCTACCAATCATGCTGACTGGAGTAATTGGACCAAAGAGATCCATGTGCTAGAGCTGAAGCACTCTGTCAGTTGAGAAGGCATCTTTCTCTTTGAATGAGGCTTTGGTTTTCTTGCCTTCCTGACACGCTCCGCACACGTGGTCTTTGCTAAAAAATACATTAGGTAGACCCTTTACAAGAGAAAGTCGAGAAATTTTGTTAATAATCTTGAAGTTTAAGTAACTCAGGCGTTTATGCCAGAGCCAACTGAGTTCTGAGGATCTTTTAGCGACCAAACAAGTTTTAGGAGAGCTGCTCTTAAAGTCAACAAAATATATGTTTTCTTTCCTGACACCTGTAATAAGAACCTACAATGTAGATTTGTCTTTCACAAGGCATATGTTAGATGTAAACTCCACACTATAATCACGGTCACAAAACTGACTGACCTAAAGCAGGTTATGCCTAAGACCCTCAACATAGGATACATTAAGAACTTTAACATATCCAACAACAAGAGTACCAAAGGTTACCTGCGGGCCATCCTGAGCTACATAGTCCTGAAGGAGATCACGAAATCCGGTCATGTGCCTGGAACATCCTGAGTCCAAGTACCAGTCCTTCTTCAGATCCTCCCTCTTCTTCTTGTAGCCCACAATGACCTGAAAAGAATCAGGCCTCAGGTACCCATATCGTATTGGGTCCTACAATGTCAGCCATACCCTACGGGATCCAGATTTGTTTAACAATTCTGATGGCATCAGAAGTGTAAACATGTCTCCCTGAAACATCAACATACACTGTCCTATTCTTCCTTTGTGCCTGGGAAATTGAGGGTGTATGGGTGTCAGCCTGAGGTTCAGGAGCCTTAGATTTTTTTCGGGGGGCGGGCCTCCAGTTCCTCCTTGGCCTGGGTTCATTGGGCTGAGGTCTATCCTGACCTTTAGGCACTTGAGGTCTGACTTGAGCGTTACCGGAGTCAGGTCTCCGTCGCCCTTCAGGGGCCACCTGGTTGGTCATTCTCCTCTGAGGATTAGGACGTTCCTGATGGGCCCTGTTCCCTGTCTGAGGCCTCTGGACCTCAGTATCCCTTGGCTACGCCTGAGGCCTCCTCTGGCCTGAATTGCTCCCACCCTGAGCATTCCTAGGCTGAGTCTAAGAAGTGCTTGGGGCAGAATTCTTTTCAGCCTGAGGGTTCTTAGGCTGAGCCTTGGGGTTCCCTTGGTCCTTCTTCCTCGGCTCTTGGTGAGGAACTTTGGCCTTTCCCTTAGGTTTTGGCCTTTGTTCCTCAGCCTTTTGCCTGACAGGTTCAGCAGGCACTTTCTCCTTCCCTTTGCCTTTATCCTGGTGAGCAACACTAGGGCCCTTGTCACCAGTTTGGGTACGGATAAACACCTTATGAGAGTTGCTCCCTGAAGCACCTCTCTTTTTCTTGCCCTTTGGGTCTTTTGAGGAATCATAGCCTATCCCAGTTTTAGCACCATCAGAAAGCTGAGAAATCATTGTTAACTCGTCAACCGCTAGGGAAGATGTGTGTAACTTCTTCAGCTTTTCCTCAAGGTGCCCATTTTCTCTTTTCAGAGCCTCAAGCTCAGTGGTCCCAAGCAGTTTGCTCAGCACTAATGCGAGCTTACCACTCAGCCTCGAACATCTCTCTCAGAGCTATCCGTTCAATCTTCTGTTGTTCCTGAGCAAGGAACTGATCAGTATCACGAGTCTCAATCAGCGAGCTGATTACACCATTCAGTCTTTCAACCGCCATTAGAGTCTCATCATGCCTATTTCGGGCATGAAACAACTCTTCCTGGAGGTTTACTAACCTCAAGGCTTCCTCAGTATCTCTCATTCTGATAGACTCAGTTAACCGATCATTCTCCTCACTCAGTTGTGCATTCACATCCACTATGTGAATATGAGTCTCATGCACCCTCGAGAAATCAACCATCAATTGCTCTAGGGCGAGCTGAAGGTCGAGCTCTCTTGCTGAGTCTGAGCTAAGCTCAGGTGCGTGATCAGGAGAAGAGGAAGAAGAACATACCTCATCATCTGCCATGAGACAGATATCATCATACTCTTCGTCGGAGAAGAGTTCAGGGGATCGACGTCCTGGGCCATCTGAATCTGAGGAATCCTCAGCAGTCATCGCTCTCCGATCTAATGCCCTAAGATCTCTCTTTGCTCTCTGATCTTCTCTCTCTCGAGCACTGAGCTCCGGACAATCATACTGATAATGTCCGGTCTTCTGGCAAAGGTAACACAGATCTACATCACTAACACCCTTTTTGTCAGTGTAACTCTTATCTGACGACTCCCTCCTGCTCCCTGTTCATCGTTTAGGTTTGGAGCTGGATCTTCTGGGCTCAGCATCGTCTCTCCTTCTGGAGCTTTTCTCATCTCTTCGCAGCTCAGGCTCGTCTCTTTCTCTCCTGGAATCTGAACCCCTCCTTTTTTCCCTCCGGGGGCTCGATCTCCTGGGGTTAGAACACCTGCGATCACGGGTGTTAGTATAAAACTTCTTATACCTGCCGAATCGAGAGTTCAGCTTCTCAAATCTCTGTGCCATCAGGCTGTACTCCAGGGCTAGCTCATCCTTGTTCATATCCTTCAGAGATTTCGAGCCAGATCCAGCCTCAGGCTCAGGAGTAGCTTTAAGAGCCACGCTCTTTTCCGTCTCAGGTGTCTTCTCCTCACTCACGTCCTCCATGACTATACCCTTCATCTTCCTCTGATCGAGGTCGAATTCCAGAGCCTTTAACTCTGAGAAAATGTGAGAGTAAGGGACGTTTGTGAGATCCTGAGTGTTCTTCAGCAAGATCACTCATGTGTCCCATCTTTCAGGGAGACAGTTCAGGATTTTAGATGACACCTCCCTCTTGGGAAACTCCTTCCCAAGGGTTGCTAGCTCCTTCATCATCTTAATGAAATGAGCTTCCATCTGATCGATAGTCTCTCCATCAAGCATCCTGAATACCTCGAACTTCCTGATTGCAAGATCACGCTTGTTCTCTTTAATCTTTTCAGAACCCTCACTCATCTCCTTCAGTGCATCCCAGATCTCCTTCGCAGTCTTCAGATGCATGAGCCTGACCGAATTCTAGTAAGAAATGTCGTGGAGTATAATGTTCTTCGCAACATTATCCAGTCTGATTTGCTTAATCTGATCAGATTTAAGCGCGGACCTCTCCACAAGCTCATCTCCAGCAGCCGGAATAGGGACATTTCCAGTATAGGCCAGGTGGCGTTAAGATTCCTCATGAACTTGATAGGACCATGCTCAATCACCTGTGGCATCTGATCATGGATGGAGTACAGATGTGCAAGGACCCTGAATTTCCAATAGTCATAGTTATCACTAAAGAACTCAGGAAGGTTGCCCTCAAGGCGCTTAGAATCGAATGCCATGATATGCAAGTTTTCAGAAACAAGATTTGTTCAGTTGACCAACAAAAGTTTCTCCTCAGAAACTGTTGGTAAACAAATTCAGTGGTGTTTTGAATCACTGCTCTGATACCACTTGTTGGTCCCGAAATGAGTATAATCAGTGTATGGGGGGAATACACTGATGTCAGATTTTCCCGAAAGTTCAGGAAAATGCTCTTTCAGACTTAGTATGATAGAGTCTGAAAGAGCCTGAAATGTTCAGTTAAACTGATGGTCCTCAGGGACAGTAGGGACGGATCCGCAACGAACCAAAAAAGGCTAAGTAAGAGTTGTGCTCTCAGATGCTCAGTAGAGATAACAAACCTACTGACCGCTCGGAAGTAAGTCAGTTGGACTAATATCTCAGTAAGCTCAGGTTAGTGCGGAATGTGAGCCCTTAAGTTTCTACTCGTTTTAGTTCTGAAAACTTGTCAGTTTACTTAGGGAAAATGTGATTAAGGCTGGTGCACAGTTTTAAGGATCAGGTTAAAAGTTCAATCCTGATGGTTTTAAAACAATGCAAGTATGCTCAGTTTAATATGAATGACAGTTATGATCCTGAGCAATAAGTAAATCAGCACACATGGGACTTTTTAACGTGGTACGGAGATAACCAACTCCTACGTTAACGACCTGATTTAACAGGAAGCTACCCTCAAACCCTGAGGATAGGTACTTGGTTTTTACGTGCCAATGGACACGAATAGCCAACTTCCTCTCTTAGGAACTGACCCCTGGGCGTTTTACAAGTCCCAGTCCTTTCTACTAACCCACTCACAACCTGAGGGGTTTGGTATTAACGTTTCTAACTATTGTGTATTGATCCCTCTAAACAAATTAGTTCTAAGGATGGGATCAATACTCTAAGCAAAATACAGAAAATATTTGTACTACAACACTAGGGAAATTTAAGGTTTCAGAGTGTTGTTCAAAGTACGCTTTGAGTGCTTGGAATCTTGAGAGCTTTCTCTTGGAAATTTCCCGTTAGCCTTGAATGGGAGCAAGGCCTACTATATTTATAGGGGGTTTGAAATAGATCCATTGGAGGAGATCCATTTCAAACCCTCCTATTTTAGGTAGGTGCAGGTACTGATTGTCCTTGTCTGACAAATCCCATACCTAGTGTGGCAGAGTTTTTGATCCGCCACCTGCATCTCTGAGAAGCATTAAATGCGCTCAGTCTCCGTACATACGTGTCGCCTTCTCACTGGTCGCTTGCTCAACGGCTAGTTTGTCCGCTTGACTTTACTGATCCTCGTACATTTATAACTCTGAGTACCTCATTTTTACTCAGAATAAATGTTTGTCTTTTGTTGAAGACTCTGACATTCCTTTTGTTTCTTCAGACTTCCATTTGCACGTGTAACATTTGGGTCTCAGGACTTGTAAGTATCAGGATAACTGATACTAGGACCAAGTCAGCACTTATGAACATCAGAAGGACATTCAGCCTGATCAAGGTTACATCATGCCTTCACTGATAGGGACTTCCCTGAGCATGCTTAGTCTACTCAGTTTGGTCAGGATCAGTGGTCTTTTTCAGGATGTCTTCTACGCAGCCTCAGGACTCTTTCTAGGTTTTCAGGTTGCAGCTTCAGGTTGATCATCTTCAGGACGATCAATACCTTCAGGGTTGGAGATGCTTCAGACTTCAGACTTTTGGGACGCCACCATCAGTCTTCAATCTTCAACACGTTCCCCCTGAACTGAATACCTGTGAATAGAAAAATCTATTCTAACCTAACTATCCTGAAACTATCATCCTGATGAACTATACTTAGGCAAATTCATCAAGGGGTTTTGGGATCTAATCAAAACACTCAGATTGTCCCAACATCCTCAATGTCAACCCAACCACAAAAGTTCAACCACATTCTCATCACAATGCAAAATAATAGCACCACGGGTGCGAAAATGTGATATCCAATAAAAAGAAGCATGCCACAAGCCACAATAGCAAACACTTTCTATATTCTTGTTGGTCCCAAAGGCGGGTTTTAGGGAAGAATACCTTTGAACAAGTCTAGAAGGGGGGGTTGAATAGACTTGTAAGGATTCAAAAACCTTTTTTCAAATTATTTGGATTATTCAGAAAACCAGCAGACTACTTGAGGTAGTCTGAATTTGAAAGTAGTGCGCTGTGAATAGTGCAGAAATGTTTTTAATGAAAATCAGTTTTAGGTGATGTGCACAAGTTAAGAACAGAAAGAAATAAGACGAGACGCAATGTATTTATAGTGGTTCGGACCAACTGTCCTACATCCACTCTTCTCAATCCAACTTGGAGTTGAGGGGCTCTCCACTAACTCACTTACACAGTTCGAGAGTACTACTCTCTTACAACTTGTCAATGCTATAATCGCAATTGACTTCTCACAGCTTCTACAAAGCTTTTACAAAGAATAAGTATGAATGGTGTTTTTGAGTGCAAGTGATAATTCTGACAGAGTTTCGACTAGCTTAATATGCGTGTAAATCCAATACTAAAATTATCATTGTTACTCTAATTTATAAGGTCAAATAAATAGCCGTTAGAATGGACTAGAAATCTGAGATCCTATAATCTCGTATTCAATCAATCATTGTAATTGATTGAATCTTCTTCTTGATTCCCGTCAATCTTCGCGATCTACAATCAATCAAGTTTGTCCCCTTGATTGATTGATCTTCTATTATGGGAATCTTGCTTCTATGACGCAAGTCAACCCTTAAAAATAATTCCGAAGAATCTGGGCCGAGCACAAGACCTCAGCTGATCTGTCTCCTCAGCTGGTGTACCAGTCTGCTGATACTTGGACCTCAGCTGATGTGCAAGTCTGCTGATATCCACCTTAGCTGGTCTTCTTGACTTCGTCTGAATATGTCTTTTATCCATGGTCTTTGTCTTGTTTGCGACGTGCTCTCAGCTGATCTGCTGATCTTCTGATATCAGCTGATCTGCTGATCTTCTGATATCAGCTGATCTGTCTCTTCTTCTATCAGCTGATGTTAACTTCTCTGATGATCTGCTCTCGATACTCCAGTGTCAGCTGCTTAAATCTTTTGTCCTCTGAAATTTGCCAAGTCCTCAAGGTCTCAGCTGGTCTTCTTCTCTATGATAGCTTCGGATCTTCTAGGCAGCAAGGTAGATTCCCCCTCACTCGAACCTATCTAATCCTAACTATTCATCAGCTGACTAACACGTTCAACTGGTCCTATTACAAGCTGATTGGTCTATTATATCATCAAAACATCTAACACAGATATTCTAACAAGTTCCCCCTTTTTGATGATATCAAAACCAACTCAGCTGATCTCAACAGATAAGCATTTTCAAACAAAATTAAGATCATCATAGGACATAAAAGAAGATCTTTAAGTAAGATCTTTAGACAGAATCAAAATGCAGCTGACAACAAGAAGTTGTCTGGAATCATAGAGCTTTATTAAATCAAAAGAGAAATTACAATCAGGAAGAAAGTACCTAATCCTCAGCTGACTCAGCAGGACTATTACATGAGGAGAGGTCTTCTGCTGTTGAGAGGAACTTGCAACCAGTCTAGGAATCTCTTCTCTATCTCCTTCAGAGCTGGCAGAGACTTGTCAGAAAGTTGAGAAAAGAGTTGAGTAATCTGCAGCCAATGCTTCCTGATTTCCACCCAATCTATCTTCCCACTCTCATCAGTTGGGGTTGGAAGATACTCTATCTCAGGCAACTCTGGCTGAACTTCCACCTTAAGCATTTCATCCGTAATAGCTCTGAAGAATTTCGGAAAGGTCTCCTTCAACCAGTTTCTGAATTCAGCATTCTTCTCTCTTTCTCCTCTGGTATCTACTCCTCTGAGGACATAGAAGTGGATCATGGTTTTAGCCTTAATAGTTTTCCAGAGATCCACCAGCTCATCAGACAATTGATTGTAAAACATATCAATTGGTCCGTCAACTAAAGGCTCATTTGGATCTCGAATGAATTTTCCACTTCTAGTCCTGCTGCCTTGAGAGATTGCCTTCCCTTGCTTCTTCAGCTTCCTCTGATATCGCCTCTCAAGCTCATCATTCATTTCTCTTTCCTGCCTCTTCCTTCTCTCTTCAGGAGTCTCTTTCTCAGCTAGCTGCAACTCCTTAGCCAGCTTTTCATCTAGTTCAGCATTCATGATCCTCTTCTTTTTCTCCCTTTCTTCCGCAACCACTTCTTGCCTCTGCAGGGCCTCAGCTATCTTTTGATCTCTTAGCTCCTGAGTCTTCTGGGCTGCAATCTTTCTGGTGTTGATGTAATCTTCAACATTTTCTATTCTAACAGATAGAACTCCTTGATTGTCTACCAGAAGAGCTCTCGGAGAGGCCATCTCAGATTGCAGAGCAGCCATAGCAGCTGAGTTCTTCTCTTCCCCCTTTTTGATATCATCAATCATCGAAGTAGAGGGTAGAGAAGTAGAAAGTTTATCCACAATGGCTTTAAGGTCCTCCTGACCATTTTTGCATTCAGCAATTTGTCCTTCCAACCTTTCAGAGACCAGTCTGAATCGCTCAGATTCAGCAGAGAGGGTAGCAGAAGCGTCATCAGTAAAAGCCCTGGCTGTTGACTTGAAATGCTGGAGAGTTTGGAAGAATTCTATTCTGGTGGCATATAAGCTGTCCTCCATAGCTTCCTTCAGCTTATTGCGATGATCCAGCAGAACTTGATGAACTTGGTTTTCAATCAGAGAGGGGGCAGCAGACTTGGCAGCCAAAAAAGTGGCTTTGACCTCCATGATGTGATCATCAAAATAATCTTTCAGTTGACCCAAAATAGTAAGGGTTACCTGATCAGCTGGGGTGATCTCAAAGTTTGCTGCCGGAGGGATGAATTCAGACTCAGCTGTTTCAGGACAATCCAGTGCAACCCCATCCTTGAGCAATAACGCACGGGCCACCTTCCTCAACCCTTCAGGGGATGTCAGCTGGGATGGTGCCTTAACTTCCAAGGCATCCATCAGAATTTCTTCCCACTCTGTGAATGCTGCTTCTCCCATCTCCTTTATCAGAGCCAGAAAGAAGGTAACTGGCCCTTCTCTTGCTTGTGCCCAGGCAAGACCATCAGCAAGAATGTCTTGATAGGCTGGGTAAGGGTTGAGTTCTGGGATGTAGAGGGAAATATGGGCAAGGGCAGATATGATCATCCCTCGTTCAAGAGGCCCCTTTGAACGATGGTGAGATAGGTGTGCTTGTTTGGCCATTTCTGTGGGGGAGTTGGGGTTATCGAGAATGATGGGTTCAGGGTGAGAGGGTTTGGGAATAGCTGAAGGCTCGCCAGAGGTAGAAATCTCCTCTGGTTCATTGCCAATTGGGATTTGTGAAGGTGAGGAATCGGCTGGGGGTGTGAAGTGTATAGAGGTATGGGATTTTTGGGAATGAGAAGGGGAGTAGTATGGGGAAGGATCAGAAAAGGGAGTGGATTGAGCTGACCTAATGGGTGAGGCAGCTAATGGAGTCTCTGCTGATGGTGCTTCTTCAGAGGAATGAAGAACCTCTGTCTCAGCAGCTGATGGCTCAGCTGATTCCCTTTCTTTTTACTCTTCTTTCCCTCCATCAGAGCCAGAGGCAGAATCCTCATCTGATCCAGCCCTCTCAGCTGATTCCTCCAAGGCATGCTCTTCTTCTTCATCAGAAGACTCATCAACCAACAGAGTGGCCCTCTCTGCTGAAGATTTCTTCTTTAGACTGCTCAACACAACAGTATCATCATCTGCATAAGAATCATAGGAAAGCTTCCTTTGAACAGGAGTGGTTTCTTTCTTGGATTTCTTCTTTCTTCCCCCTCCAGTAGGCTTTGAAGCCTTCCTCTTCTGCTTCTTTCCATGACCAGCAGAGGGACCAGGGACAACAGCTACTGGATCAGCTATGGAGTCTGAATCAGCTGGCCCAATGACGTCCAAGTTACTTCCCCTGAGGAACTTCGTGTGGTTGTACTAAACAACCCAGTCTTCATCCCACTCATGCAGGGGCAGCTGATGATTCAAGAGGATAGTAATCTTATTGGCCATGGAGCACTTCGATTTGAAACTATAAACCTGTTTTCCATCCACCTCCTTCGCAACACACCTCTTGGACTCCTGTTCCAGCCGGAACCATAGCAGACTCACCCAGTCTGCTCGCACCCCATCAAGGATCGTGCGGGCCACGCTCAGGCGAAGTTTGGTAATGGCGTCCAAACTCCCCTGTTCTGCCAAGATAACCTTGGTCACCACATCCATAAAAAATTGGAATCATCTCCTCAACATAGACTTCTTCAGATTAGTGGTGGTGTCCCTATGACTCCTCCTGGCCATTAACTTGAAAGTGTCCAGGTACTCGGCTTCTTTGTATTTGTGTGGTTGAACACCAGTGGAGGATAGGCCAAAAAGATCAGCAACTGCATCCTTGGAAATAACAACAACTTGTCCATCAACCAAGGGGCCTACGGAGTTTGGACTGAACTGGGCCTTGAGAAGAAGGTTTAGGATTTCTCAAATCTCAGGAACCCTAGTCGTGTTGTAGTTGACACACATCTCTGCATACATCTTTTCTTTAAACAATTTTTGCATTGCCTTGGATGCCATATCTTCAACACAGAAGTTAGATGCACAGAGAATAATATGCAAGAGTAAACAGAAGAAAGAATTCAGAGCAGAAAGGTTTTCTGAAAGAAGTTAAAGGGGTATATATAGTAATCGAAAGATATGAGCAGAGTTTCCAAAATTAAAACAAATCAATTTTGATCATAGATTTGTATTTTGCATCACACAAATCAAAGGTCCAGAATAAATGACCTTTGAGAATTTTGGAGGTGATGCATGGGTGTCAGGGTTTCGAAAGGTTTTGACCGCCCAAAAGATTCGCCTTTGAAAAAGGTAATGATGAAAAAAACTTTTTAGAGAAATTTTAGGCGGTGAGAAATTAATCACTTCTGACACGTTATTTTGAAAAGGTAATAAATCCCCAAATTTTTGTAAGAGAAAAGATTTGATTGCCAATTTTCTAAAATAATTTTAGAAATTAGGGATTTATTAATTTTTGAAAAGATTTGATAGATAAACTGAAATTTTAAAAACCGACACGAAGATCATAGAAATACTTATCGAGAAGCTGACGTGGCAAAGTCAGCTGATAAGAGCGATCCTCATGAAAATCTTTTCTGCTCATCTGGGTCTTTAATGTCAGCTGACATGGACCAGCTGAAGAAAAGTGGCCTTGTCTGACTTTCATAACTTATCCCTGTATCAAGTTAGACATAACAAGATAGAGAAAAGAAAGGAAAGAATAAGAAGACATACCAGATCAGCTGATTACTTCAGCAGAATAGTCCTCAGCTGGGTACCAGCTGACTACCCATTTACCCAAAAACTTTCTTTCTAGAGTACTGCTCCTCCATCTATAATTCCTAACTCTGCTACTAATTCTCTGAATCTTACCTCTGCTAAGGGTTTGGTAAGCACATCTGCTCTCTGCTTCTCCGTATGAATCTTCTCCATCCTGATATCTCCCTTCTCAGCATGATCTCGAAGAAAATGATGTCTTATGTCCACATGCTTTCATCTAGTATGGAGAACTGGATTCTGAGTAATGGCTATTGCACTTGTGCTATCACAGAAGATGGGTATCTCTTCTGTGATCACATGGTAGTCCCTCAGCTGTTGTCTAATCCAGAGCAGCTGAGAACAGCAACTACCAGCAGCCATGTACTCTGCCTCTGTTGTGGAAGTTGCTACTGAAGTCTGTTTCTTGGAGAACCAAGATATCAACTTACTTCCCAGAAACTGACATGTGCCAGAGGTTGATTTCCTATCAATCTTGCACCCTCCATAGTCAGAATCTGAATACCCACTCAGCTGAAAGTTGTCATCAGCTGGGTACCAGAGGCCTAGATTGTAAGTACCCTTCAAATACTTTACAATCTTCTTTGCTGCTTCCAAATGAGATTTCTTAGGATTTGCCTGAAACCTTGCACACACCCCTACTGCAAAGCTGATATTAGGTCTACTGGCAGTGAGATACAGCAGAGAACCAATAAGTCCTCTATATTGTGTCTGATCCACTTTCTCACCAGCCTCATCTGGATCCATGCTAAAGTTTGCCATCATTGGAATCTTAGCTTCTCTGCTGCTACTGACTCCAAACTTTTCTATCAAATTCTTGGCATACTTAGCTTGGCTAATGAAAGTTCCATTGGACATCTGCTTAACCTGTAGTCCAAGGAAATAAGTCATTTCCCCCATCATAGACATTTCAAACTTGTTGGTCAGCAGCTTGCTGAACTGATCACACATCTGCTTGTTGGGGGAGCCAAAGATGATATCATCAACATAGATCTGCACTAAGAGGATATCATTTCCATCTTCCTTTCTGAACAAGGTTTTGTCTATCTTTCCTTTACTGAATCCACTATCCAGTAGGAACTGTGATAGAGTATCATACCAAGCTCTAGGTGCCTGCTTTAGTCCATATAAAGCCTTCTGCAACCTATAAACCTTGTTCCCAATCTCAAATCCTGGTGGCTATTCCACATAAACCTCTTCTGCCAGGATTCCATTCAGAAAAGCTGACTCTACATCCATCTGATATACCTTGAACCCTTTGAAAACAGCATAGGCTAGAAACAATCTGATGGCTTCTAGTCTTGCCACAGGAGCAAATGTCTCATCATAGTCAATCCCCTCTGACTGTGAATACCCCTGAGCTACTAGCCTTGCCTTGTTTCTAACCACTACATCATTTTCATCCTTTTTGTTCTTAAAGACCCACTTAGTGCCTATGACCTTCTGATGTTTGGGTCTCTCTACTAGAGTCCAAACTTCTTGTCTTGCAAACTGATTTAGCTCCTCTTGCATAGCTAAAATCCAGTTTGGATCTTCAAGAGCTTCATGGATGTTCTTGGGTTCTATCAGTGACACATAACAGCTGAATTGAGCACACAAGTTTAGCTTTCTTCTGGTCTGAACACCCACACTTCGATCTCCTAGAATCTGTTCAGCTGGGAAATCAGACAACTTCGTCTTGCCCCTCTGAGGTGCCATAGTCTGCTCCTCTTGGGTCTTGTCTGACATTCCCCCTTGGTTAGTGTCAGGAGTCAAAGTGCCATCATCTGGTGCTGATGAGAACTTATCAGCTGATTTGGGCTCATCATCTAAATCTGAATCTGATTCTATCCTAGGTACCACTACCTTAATCAGATCTGGCTTTTCTGACTGATTCAGCTGATCCACCACATCTGCTAGCTTCTCCTTGTTGTACTCATGAAAAGATTCATCAAATATAACATGGGGTGTCTCCTTCACACAGAGAGAAACTTTATTAAAGACTCTATAGGCTTTGCTACTTCCAGAATATCCTAAGAATATTCCTTCAGCAACATTAGCATCAAAAGTCTTTAACTTAGTCTTTCCATTGTCATGGATGAAACACCTACACCCAAAAGTATGAACAGAGGAAAGGTTAGGAGTTTTACCTTTGTACATTTCATAAGAGTCTTCCCATGTCACTTAACTGGTAGACACCAATTCTGAATGAAGCATGCAGTATTGATGGCTTCTGCCCAAAACCTTTGAGGAGTCTGATATTCAGCTAACATAGTCCTTGCTGCCTCCTTGAGGGTTCTGTTTCTCCTCTCAGCTAGCCCATTCTGCTGAGGTGTTCTGGCAGCAGATGTCTCATGTTGAATACCATTATCCCTGCAATAGTTAGAAACAACAGAGTTAAGAAACTCGGTACCTTTATCACTTCTGATTCTGACTATGCTGAGGTCCAGCTCCTTCTGAATCCTCTTGAACAACTCCAGCATCTTGACCATAGTCTCATTTTTCTTGAACAAGAACACTACCCAAGTGAATCTTGTATAGTCATCAACAATCACTAGTGTGTACTTCCTTCCACTGAAACTAAGAGGTGAGACTGGTCCAAACAAGTCCATATGAAGCAGCTGGAGTGCTTTTGTTGTTGAAGTACTCTGCACATCTTTGAATGAGGCTTTAGTCTGCTTCCCTTTCTGACAGGCATCACACTTCTGCTCAGATGCAAACACCTCATTTGGTAGACCTCTGACTAGACCCTTCCTTGCAACCTTGTTAAGAGTCTTGAAGTTCAGATGACCTAATCTTTTGTGCCAGAGCCAGCTGATCTCTGATGAGCTTTTTGCAACCAAATATGAGTCAGCTGGACAACTTGCAAAATCTGCAAGATACATATTACCTCTTCTGAGGCCAGTTAGTAGCACCTGCTCATTTAAATCATTAATAACAAGACAAGAGTTCTTAGAAAATCTTACTGAATATCCCTTGTCACAGAATTGGGATACTGACAGAAGATTGTGCATGAGCCCATCTACATAGTAGACTTCTTCAACTCTTGTTCCTTTGATCAGCAGGGTGCCTACTCCTCTGGTGACTCCAAAATTGTTGTCACCGAACACAACTCTAGGCCCATCAAGCGTTACAAAGTCCTGGAGAAGATGCTTCTCAAAGGTCATGTGCTTCCAGCAACCGCTATCAATGTACCAGACATGGCCCTTGGCTTCTCCTCTTTCTATAGGGCTAGAGTTTACCTGAAATTAAAACTCAGGCTTTAGGTACCCTATCTTTGGGTCCTGATTGGTTAGTATCGACTTTCTGGATCCACAGGTAGAGATCATCCTTATGAGGTTTACGAGATCTCAACCTTCTACCATATTTGTCCACAAAAATCATCTCCCTCAGAGGATCTTTTCTGGGGCGATGAGTGATAACAGCAGGTTTGTAGGTGGGTTGCTCAAAAGGATAATTTCGGCTTGAGCCTCCGAATGACTCATATACCTTAGCAGGTGAAGGCTTGCCTACTTTGGTTACATTAAAAGTAACCCAGGGCTAAGGTCTGTTTCGCTTGGGTTTACTCTGCTGAGATGACCCAGGCTTACCATTCCTCTGCTGAGGTTTCCTTGTCTTAGCTGAGCTAGAACTTGGATTCCTCTTCTGGTCTCTGGGCTTCTGAGCTTTGGACTTATGTTGGTTGTCAGCAAACTTCTGAGTTTTTGTACTCTTCTGCTCTGCTGGAACCTTGTGATCACCAGCAGACTTCTGAGCTTTGGAGCTCTTCTGTCCAGCTGGGATCTTTTCTATCCCTCTGCTCTTTTGCCCTTCTTATCCAGATGTAGGCTCAGCTGGCCCTTTACCCTTTCGAGGATCCCTGATTAGTCCACTGTCACCTTTCTTCTTCTTTTGTGGTTTGGGTTTGGGATAACCAAGAACCCTTTTGTCATTCACTGTTTGTGAAGACTCATCTATTTCAGACACGACATTCTTTGCCTTAGTCAGCTGGTCCACTTTCAGCTGAAGCTGCTGTGAATTTTTGATTGTCAGTTCATTCTGCTTGAAGAGTTCATCGAACTTAGCTGTCAGCCGATTATGTTCTTCACTCAAAATAGTATTCTCAGAAAGTAGCTTTTCTATCAGCTTCTCATGTTCCTCACATTTTGCTATTAAGTCAGCAGACTTGTTAGCTTGTGAGTCATAGGATATCACTGGTAGTCTAGCATTTTCAAGATCATGTCTTAAGCTTAGAACTTCAGCTTCCAGACTAGTGTTCTCCTCTTCTAGCTTAGAAAAAACTTTTAAGGAGGATTGGATATCAGATAACAACTTGTGTATATCTGACTCCATAGAATAGGTAGAGGAGCAAGATGAGCTAACAGAGGGGGTAGGAGAATTTACCTCTTCTACCTTAGCAATGAGGCAGATATCATCCTCTGATTCAAAATCAGATGAGGATGAGGATGAGCTGATATCCTGCTTCTCCTCCTCTGCCAACAGTACTCTCTTATCAGTGAACCTGCGATCTCTCTTGATCCTCTTCTCTTCTCTCTCCCTTGGGGTCAGCTGAGGACAATCATAACTAAGATGTCCTGGCTTGTTGCAAGTGAAGCAGACACCATCTCCTCCTCTTCTGGGACTTGGCTCCCTCCTTCTCTCTGGAGACTTGTATCTGGTCTCCTATTCATCTGGTGGTCTTCTGGCATCAGATGACTTCTGGTATCTTCTGGAAGAATCACTCTTATTCTTCTTCCAATGGGATCTATACTTCTGGAACTTGTTTGACATCTTGTCAAACTTCTTGGTCAGCAAGGTAAGTTGCTCCTTTAAGCTCATGTCCTCTGGAGTAGAGAACTTCTCTTGGCTATCAGCTGCAGCAGAGAAAGCAACATTCTTTGTAGCTAATGAAGTTGGAGTCTCATCTTCTTGGATATCGAACTCATGTGCCTTCAGATGAGATAGAGGTGTATGATGACTCATCTCAGATAAATTCTTTTTCTATTTAATTATAGTCACCTTCACTCTCCATCTTGGAGTAAGAGATCTCAAAATTTTGTTGTTAATCTCCTTCTCCGAGTAATCCTTTCCTAAGGTGCTTGTCTTATTCAGTATGTTTGTCAGCCTCATATCCAGCTGATCAATGGTTTCATCAGCTTTCATTTTAAATGTGTCAAAGGTATGTAGAACGGCTTGAAGCTTGTTTTCTTTGATTTGATCTGTCCCTTCACACATCAGGGAGAGTTTCTCCCACATCTCCTTAGCGGTTTTGCAAGTCTTGATTTTCTCTATATATTCTTTGGAGAGAGTCTCGATGATTTATGTTCTGGCCACTTGATCTAAGTTGAAGAGTTTCCTTTCAGCATCATTTAGTTCACTCTTCTTCTTCTCTGTCTTCCTTCTTTCACTGATCTCAGCTTCTGGAGTCTTGCCATCACTTACTCCTTCCCAGAAGAACTTGATTGGCCCTTCCTCCAGAACATCTAGCATCCGATCATGAATGGCTCCAAGGTGATTCTCCATTCTGAATTTCCAGTAACCATAGTCTTCTATGGAGAATTCTGGCAACTTCCTTGTCTTAGATCCACTCTTTTTGTAGGAAGACATATCTGCAAGTGAATAGATAAAAAGCACACAAAATTTTTCTAAAAATAGAATTTCAGGGATCTGTGCAGGTGACCACCAAAAGCTTTCTCAGGCTGTGGTCTTTTGGACACACAGCTCTGATACCACTTGTTCGTCCCAAAGGCAGGTTTTAGGGAAGAATACCTTTGAACAAGTCTAGAAGGGGGGGTTGAATAGACTTGTAAGGATTCAAAAACCTTTTTTCAAATTATTTGGATTATTCAGAAAACCAGCAGACTACTTGAGGTAGTCTGAATTAGAAAGTAGTGCGCTGTGAATAGTGTGGAAACATTTTTAATGAAAATCAGTTTTAGGTGATGTGCACAAGTTAAGAACAGAAAGAAATAATACGAGACCCAAGGGATTTATAGTGGTTCGGACCAACTGTCCTACATCCACTCTTCTCAATCCAACTTGGAGTTGAGGGGCTCTCCACTAACTCACTTACTCACTTACACAGTTCGAGAGTACTACTCTCTTACAACTTGTCAATGCTACAATCGCAATTGACTTCTCACAGCTTCTACAAAGCTTTTACAAAGAATAAGTATGAATGGTGCTTTTGAGTGCAAGTGATAATTCTGACAGAATTTCGGCTAACTTAATATGCGTATAAATCCAATACTAAAATTATCACTGTTACTCTAATTTATAGGATCAAATAACTAGCCGTTAGAATGGACTAGAAATCTGAGATCCTATAATCTCGTATTCAATCAATCATTGTGATTGATGGAATCTTCTTCTTGATTCCCGTCAATCTTCACGATCTACAATCAATCAAGTTTGTACCCTTGATTGATTGATCTTCTATTCTGGGAATCTTCCTTCTATGTCGCAAGTCAACCCTTAAAAATAATTCCGAAGAATCTGGGCCGAGCACAAGACCTCAGCTGATCTGTCTCCTCAGCTGGTGTACCAGTTTGCTGATACTTGGACCTCAGCTGATGTGCAAGTCTACTGATGTCTACCTCAGCTGGTCTTCTTGACTTCGTCTGAATACGTCTTTTATCCATGGTCCTTGTCTTGTCTACGACGTGCTCTCAGTTGATCTTCTGATATCAGCTGATCTGTCTCTTCTACTATCAGCTGATGTTAACTTCTCTGATGATCTGCTCTCGATACTCCAGTGTCAGCTGCTTAAATCTTTTGTCCTCTGAAATTTGCCAAGTCCTCAAGGTCTCAGCTGGTCTTCTTCTCTATGATAGCTTCGGATCTTCTAGGCAGTAAGGTAGATTCCCCCTCACTCGAACCTATCTAATCCTAACTATTCATCAGCTGACTAACACGTTCAGCTGGTCCTATTACAACCTGATTGGTTTATTATATCATCAAAACTTCTAACACAGATATCCTAACAATTCTAAAAAGAAATAAAATAACCCCCCCCCCAAACTTATAATGTTGCCATAGGCGACAATTCTATATTTGGGGCTACCATTCTCTTTGCATATCCAAGCATCTTCATCAATATTAGCACTCCACACTCTTTCTTGATCATTCCGATTCTTCTTCTTTTGGATACTCATCTTCCTCTTCTTCATCATCATGAAACTTTAAAGCTCTATAGATATTGAAGGACACTTTCTCACCATTGATATTAAGCTCAAGCTCTCTATTTCTCACGTTGATCATAGCTCCACCGGTGGCCAAGAATGGTCTTCCAAAAATCAAGGGAATTGACTTGTTTTCCTCCATATCAAGAACTACAAAGTCCACCGGAATGATGAACTTATCAAACTTCACTAGCACGTGTTCAATCACCCCTCTAGGGTAAGTTATGGATCGATCCACTAATTGAAGGTTGATGTTGGCAGGCTTCAACTCTCCTAAACCAAGTCTTTTGAAGATGGAAAGAGGCATAAGATTGATACTCGCTTTGAGATCACATAATGCTCTATAATCTCCCCCTTTTCCAATTGTGCATGGAAGTGTGAATGAACCGGGGTCCTTGAGCTATGGTGGAAGCTTAGCTTGAAGAATTGCACTACACTCTTCGGTGAGATTCACAGTCTCATAACTCGTCATCCTCCTTTTGTTAGACATGATGTCTTTCAAGAATTTTGCATAGTGAGACATTTGTTCAAAAGCTTCCGCATATTGGATGTTGATATGAATCTTCTTGAATATCTCTAAGAACTTGATAAATTTTGCATCCAAGCTTTGCTTCTTGAACATTTGTGGGAATGTAAGTGGAATGTCTTGTTTTCCCTTGTCTTGAGGAGGTGGAGGTGTGCTCTTCTCTTTCTCTATCTTCTCCCCCTCAACTTTCTCTTCTTCAACTTCTATCTCTTACTCTTTCTTTCCTTGAACCCTTTCTTCTTCCTCAATTGCTTCATTTGGCTCTTCTTTCTCTTCATCAATAGGCATCTTGGGACCCGCATAGCTAGTTCCACTTCGCAACTTGATAGCCTTGCAATGCTCCGTAGGGTTCAACTCCGTGTTTAAAGGAAATTGACCTTGCTTGTGTTGGCTCCCTATCATATTGGCAATTTGCCCCACTTGAATCTCGATGGCCTTCACATTGTCCTTGATCACTTCAATCTTCTCATCTTGCTTGGCAAATCTATGTCTTGTCTCTCTCATGAAGCTTTTGGTCTCCACCATAAAAGAAGTGAACATCTCTTCCATTGACAATTTCTTGGAACGCTCCTCAATCACTCCATCACTGACCATGAAATCCGCCGGTGGTTGAATTGCATTCCTTGGATTAGCATATGAGAAATTCTCATGATTTCTCAACCCTAGATGGTATTGATTTGGGTTGTGATGAGGCAGATGTCCTTGATATGGCCTTTCACCAAAATTTCTCTCCCCTTGATACCCCACGTAGCGAGCTTCTTCTAATGGTGCTCCTTCCATTTACTCTTTGATAGTTCGCTCGGATATCAAAGAAGTCAAACTATCCACCTTGGTAGAGAGCTTTGCAAGAAGTTCGGAATCTTGAGCGGAGGCAATCCTTCGATGTTGCCTTCTTTCGGATGGCCATTGACTACCATTCTTCGCTAAGTCTTCAAGAAGATTATATCCATCATTCATTATTCGATTCAACAAAGACCCTCCCACCGAACAATCTACCATAGTTCTTATTTGATGATCCAAACCATTGTATATGTAGCAAATTTGTTGAACCTGAGAGAATCCATGTTGTGGACAACTTCTCAGCAAGTCTTTGAACCTTTCCCATGCCTCGGTCATCGATTCATTTTCCATTTGAACAAATGAAGATATTTTCCCCCTAATTTTAATGGTCTTGATATGGGAAAAATATTTCATAAGAAATGCGTCCACCAAATCGTTCCACTCTTCAATCACCCTTAGGTCAAGGGAGTTGTACCAATGTCCGAGCCATCGCACGATCGCAAGCAGGTGCCCGCACGAGTCTGGCTCGTGTGAGCACTCGTACGGTCCATCGTCGCCCGAACTAGAGATTCGGCGCATGAATGTGGCTCGTGGTCGCATGAATCTTTGCCTGTGGTCGCTCGAGTCCAGCTTCGACTTGTGCGATCGATCCTTGACTTTCTCGTTTTCTTCATATCTTGAGTTCTAGAGCTCCGATTGGCTCGATTCTTTTTTCTTTGCGACCCTCTCTTTGAACTCTTCGACATGGTGTAACATTTGTCTTCATTGGATCAACTCACATTTTCTGAACTTTTACGAACTTGCTCGTCTCTTCCTCATTTTGCTCGTTTTCACCTATAATCACAACTTTCTAGCCAAAAAGGGTTAATAGCACAATTTATACCATATTAGGGTCAAATATGAACATAAGAACATCAAAACCATATAGAAATGGATACAAAAACATGCAATTATGACCCTAATCACACCCCCAAACTAGATTGTTGCTCGACCTCGAGCAACGAAGCGATAAGATAGGGGAATAATTGTATCGATGAAGCATCAAGCACACAATCAAATGCCATAAAATCATAGCTCAATATCAAACAAGTCTAAATGCAATTTCATTAAATCAACAATCAAAACTTGAATCAATGAACAAATTGTCAGATCAACAAGTCATGATCCTCACATAGAAGTGTATAGCTCATCTCTCAAGTGTTTGAGGTTCTCTCAATCTTCACACAATGATACAAATACTACCATAAGCTTGGCTCTAGTCTCAAATTCTCCACCACTTAAGATGACAAATCATTCACAAATCATTGAGGACTTTCATAAGGTTGTAATGTTGGCTCTTTGGTAGGGAAGGATAAATATGGATTAGAGTGACTAAGTATGATTAGTAAAGCATAGAAGGAATCAAGTAATAATCATTCAAATCTTCATGCAATTGTGCACATTCTTCATGCTCATCAAAATCACACTTTCAGGATCATTCTTCCCTTCTTTGCAACTTTTAGCCATACTCATAACAAAGGTCAACTTGACCATATTTTCAACAAAAGTCAATTTTTTCTCATGCTTTGCTAGCACTTACCTTTTTTCACAAATTTCAATCCATGCATAAAATTCTTCATATCTTCCTCTTTAGGCCACATGTTCTTCATCATATCACCAATCTTCATTCCTTCTTTTCACTCTACTAATCATAGGGACAAGAGAGTTTCAAAAAGGAAGGAAAATGGCTTAAAGTGAGGTTAGCCAAAGGAAAGGTCTAAAGGCACAAAATGATAAGCAATGGATAATAATATCAAGGTAGGCTCATAGGGCAAAGTAGCTCAATGTAGATCAAAGATGGCCTCAAATCATATCATGTGAATTCAATGTCTAATGTAGGCTTAAACAAGACTAAAGCCAAGTTCTAGAGTAAAATGTACATGTGTGGACTCACACCAGGAAAAATGTCATCCGTTCAAGATTGAAACGGGTATATATGGCTCAAAACCTCACGGGTATAGGTTGATCATGACTCATCTCATATAAAAAATGCTCATATCATCAAAATCTCAAGTATCATCAAATCCATAGCATAAAAGACAAGATAAGAATCAATCCATAACTCTACTACATCCAACATGAACTTTCAACTCATCCACACAATCATAGACATATCTCATGCCACACTACTCAAAGCTTAGCAACAATATGGCCAAAAATAACAAGCAAAACAAGCCTAATCCTAAGAATATGGTCAAAACATCATAAAAGCACTAAAAAAACAATATAAGAATAGCATTGCGAAGAGAATGGCAACACGATCACACCCCCCCAATCTTTTTTGGACCATAAGTCTAAAAAGTTTGGCAAAGAGGTGATGACAATATCAAGCAATGCATACGAATTAAGCCAAATCAATAAAAGCATCAACAATCCTAAGATCAAATCCATCAATCATCAATCACAAGAACAAATACCAAGAGATCACCCCCAAACTTGGCTAGGCCAATCCCACGAGCCTCTTATCCATTCTCATTGGGGGGCAAATCCAACCCGGCCCCGTACATCTGTAACCGTGACTGCCCTGAATAATCCTCCTTTTGCCATATTATTACCGAAACAAAAAGAAGGGAGTTGCGTCTGAGTTCCCGGAGAAGAAGCAATAATGGTATCTGGGGAATAAGCATCGTTCATGAATATGAATGACATATGGGTCCCTACGCCGTTCCATTTAGGATTAGGAGTATGACTTAGATGTCTCGTATTTCTCGAAAATCAAATTCAATTTTTCTTGTTCTATCTCAGAGTATCCACACATTGTCTAACCAAATCCAATTCTTGATTACTCATGCTTATTCCAAAGCATTATTATTAAATTCATTATATAAGGTATAACTAAGAAAAGAGGATTTTAATTTCGATTTTCTTGCACGTAATAAATCGAAAAAAGTAAGGAAGCGTGTATTGATTGTCCTCTATAGGGACCAATTGGGGCTCGCCCTTCACCACCCCCATGGGGTACTCCACTAGTACCAACAGACAGCATAAGGGAAGAAAATTCTCAAATAATTTCTAAAAAAGATTTTTTTTCTCTTAAGATCCCAAGTATTTCATAAGGAAAAAGGAAACAATACCTCACCCTTGGAGCAATGATATTATGAAAGCACTCCCTTGGAAAATAAGCACCTACACAAACAAAACACAATTAAAAACACTATCAACAATAGAAGGTACAAAATAAACCACAAGGATGGGTTGCCTCCCATCTAGCGCTTGGATTTAACTTCCCCTAGCCGGACGGCTCTTAAGCTTAAATCATGGTGGCTCAACATCACATAGCCTCAAATAATTTGTTCCCTCTCGTGGCATGGAATTATGGTAAAGTTTCAAACGATGACCATTAGCACAGAAGAGTTCCCCTTTATCATTCATCAATTCATACCATCCACTTGCAAAGCAATTTGAAATTGTAAAGGGGCCACTCCATTTCGACTTTAATTTCCCGGGAAACAACTTCAATCTTGAATTAAACAAAAGTACTTGATCGAGCACTTTGAATGACTTCTCTTTTATGTTTGCATCATGCCATTTCTTAGTCTTTTCCTTGAAAATCTTAGCATTTTCGTAAGCCTCATCTCTAAATTCATCTAACTCCAACAATTGAAGATGCCTTTTCTCCCCACATGCTTTCTCATCAAAATTCAACTTCTTAATGGCCCAGTAAGCTTTGTGTTCAAGCTCAACGGGCAAATGACAAGGCTTACCATACACAAGTTGGTAAGGAGAAAGGTTCAGCGGAGTCTTGAAAGCCGTACGATAAGCCCACAATGCATCATCCAACTTAAGTGCCCAATCTTTCCTATTAGAGCTCACGGTCTTCTCTAGGATAAGCTTTATTTGGCGATTTGACACTTCCGCCAATCCATTAGTTTGGGGATGATAGGCCATGGAAATCTTATGCTTCACATCGTACTTTACTAGTAGATTCCCCAATGCTCTATTCACAAAGTGAGTACCCCCATCACTAATCAATGACCTCGGCACACCAAATCTAGCAAAAATATTCTTCCTTAAGAATTCCATAACCACTCTTGCATCATTGAATTTCGTGGGAATTACTTCCACCCACTTCGAAACATAATCCACCGCCAAAAGAATATACAAATAACCATGAGAAGATGGGAAAGGTCCCATAAAGTCAATGCCCCATACATCAAAAACCTCTACCTCTAGAAAGATATTCAAGAGCATCTCATCTCATTTTGACAACCCCCCAACTCTTTGGCATCGATCACATCGAGCAACAAACATATGACAATCCTTGAAAACCGAAGGCCAATAAAAACCACATTGAAATACCTTTTGAGCCGTCTTAATGGACCCAAAATGTCCTCCGCAAGGCAAAGAATGGCAATGTGTAAGCACACTATCTATTTCTTCATCCGGAATACATCTCCTAATCATGGAATCGGCACATCGACGATACAAATATGGATCACCCCAAATATAATGACGTACCTCTTTGTAAAACCGTTTCCTTGCATTTGAATTCATTCCATATGGAGTTGCCCCACTTGCTAAGAAGTTAGCAAAATCGGCATACCATGGAGCCTCATCCTCCGTCTTCCAAAGTTCTCCTCTTCAATCCTAAAGATATGCTCATCGGGAAAACTCTCAAGTATCTCTTCTTTTTCTTCTAAAGCTTCATCTCCCCTCACTAGTCTTGACAAATGGTCGGCAATCACATTTTCGCTTCCCTTTTTATCCCAAATCTCCAAATCAAACTCTTGTAGAAGTAGCACCACCTAATCAATCTAGGTTTAGAATCCTTTTTCTTCATAAAAAATTTATAGCCGAGTGGTCCGTATAGTCAATGGTTTTCATCCCCATAAGATATGGACGAAACTTCTCCACGACATATACAATGGCCAAAAGCTCCCTCTCGGTAGTGGTGTAATTCAATTAAGTAGCTGAGAAAGTCTTTGAAGCGTAGTAGATTGCATGAAATCTTCTTTCTCTTAATTGCCCTAGCACCACTCCCATGGCATAGTCACTCGAATCACACATAAGTACGAAAGGTTCTTCCCAATTTGGAGTGATCAAGACCGGTGCACTTACCAAGGCTTCTTTAAACAACCTAAAAGAATTCAAACAACCATCATCAAACTTAAAAGGAACATCTTTCTCCAATAATAGAGACAATGGTTTAGAAAATTTAGAAAAATCTTTGATAAATCTCCTATAGAATCCGGCATGTCCCAAGAAAGATCTTACTCCCTTCTCATTTATAGGTGGAGGCAACTTCTCAATAGCTACTACCTTGGCACGATCAACTTGTAGCCCACTAGAGGAGATGTGATGTCCAAGAACAACACCTTCACTTACCATAAAATGGCATTTCTCCCAATTGAGCACCAAATTTGCCTCTTCACATCTAATTAGTACCTTCTCAAGATTAGACAAGCAAACATCATAAGTATTTCCAAAAACGCTGAAATCATCCATAAACACTTCCATAATATGCTCAATTAACCCATGGAATATCGACATCATTAACCTTTGAAATGTAGCCGGAGCATTGCATAGCCGAAAAGGCATGCGTCTCCAAGCATACGTTCCATAGGTACATGTGAAAGTAGTCTTCTCTTGGTCTTCCGGTGCAATCATGATTTGATTGTAACCGGAATAACCATCGAGGAAGCAATAGTATCGATATCCACATAATCTATCCAACATTTGGTCCATAAATGGCAAAGGAAAGTGATCCTTACAAGTAGCCTTGTTCAATTCCCTATAATCAACACAAACACGCCAAACCGTGGCCACCCTTGTAGCAATGACTTCATTATTCTCAGTTTTTATGATAGTCATTCCGCCTTTCTTAGATACTACATGCAAGGGTGACACCCAAGGGCTATCACTAATTGGGAAGATCATATTCGCTCCAAGCAATTTTAACACTTCTTTCTTAATGACTTCTTGTATTATAGGATTCACTCTTCTTTGTGGTTGAACTAATGGCTTATCATTTTCTTCTAGTCGTATTCTATGCATGCATAAAGAAGGATTTACAGCCTTAAGATCATCTACCGTCCAACCTATAGCCAATTTATGTTTCCTAAGCATAGCAAGCAATTTTTCAAGCTCATCACCTTGAAGAGAAGAAGATACAATTACCGGATTCCTCTCGTTTTCATCAAGATATGCATACTTGAGGTGATCGGGCAATGGCTTTAATGCAATCCTAGCTTCCTCTTCCTTCTCCTTGCTTGCTATTTCATCCTCCTTGATTTCCAAGAGCATCTCCTTTTCTCGAGTGTTCATTGCTCCTTCATGTTCATTGCCTACATCATTAACAACAAAACTATTACTTTCTTGAGCTTCATGAAAGTTAGGAATCTCATAATTAGAAGTAAAGAAGGGAATTTCAGCATTTTCAAAAGCTTCTTGTATACAAAGCTCTACAACATCAATAGAATTGCAAGAGGAATTCTCTTTTGGATGCTTCATAACATCTTGGATAGAAAAGTGAAGTTCATCCCCTCCAAGCTTCAAAGTTAGCTCTCCATTATAAACATCAATAACCGCTCGAGCGGTAGCCAAGAAAGGTCTTCCTAGAATAAGAGGAATATATTTATCTTCTTCCATGTCAAGAACATAGAAGTCCGCTGGGAATGTGAAATCTTTAATTCTCACGAGTACATCCT
This sequence comes from Prunella vulgaris, assembly GCA_026898435.1. NCBI lineage: Eukaryota > Viridiplantae > Streptophyta > Magnoliopsida > Lamiales > Lamiaceae > Prunella > Prunella vulgaris. The sequence continues at coordinate 36,374 of JAPKLY010000980.1, forward strand.
CTATAAAGCCATTAGGAATGGTGGTTGATCCATCCGCCAATTGAAGAGTAGTGGATGTTCCTTTCAAGTGACCTTGATTTAAGTTCTTGAAGATAGAGAGTGGAATCAAATTGATACTTGCTCCTAAGTCACATAGGGCTTTGTGTACTACCCCATTTCCCATGTTACAAATAATTGTGAAGCATCCCGGATCTTTCTCTTTTTGAGGTAGCTTTCTTGTCAAAGCATCACTACTCTCCTTAGTCAATTTTACCGTTTCCACCCCCTCTACTCTTCTTCTCTTGGCTAAAAGATCTTTCATAAACTTTGCATAACTTGGCATTTGTTCCAAGGCTTCATAAAAAGGAATATTTATATAGAGCTTTTTGAAAACCTCAAGGAACTTGTTGAACTTGTCATCAAGCTTCTTCTTGGCAAACCTTTGGGGATATGGAATGGGCACTACCGTCATTGGCACCCCCATTCATCAACTTCTACTTTATTCTTTTTTATCTTCTCTTCTCTAACACTCTTCCACTTAGGAACATATGCTTCCTTTTTTTCACTTCCACCCTTTTCTTCTTCTTCCACTAACCCTTCTTCCACCTTTCTTTCCTCTTCTTTTTCACCTATTGGAACAAAATATTCCATATCAATTCCCTCATCCATATCATCAATCTTCTCCTTTTCTACCCCCTTTTCTTCATTCTCACAACAAATAGGGGCACTAGGTCCTTCATATCTCTTTCCACTTCTTAACTCAATAGCATTACACCTTTCTCTCAATTGAGCTTCAATCAAATAGGACTTGCATTCACGAGCCCTTTGTCCACATTTTCTTGATATTTCCTCCACTTTCACCTCCAAGCTCTTTATCTTAGCTCCTTGATCTCGACAAATTGCATCAAACTTTTGATTTGTTGCCTCTATATGCCGATATCCTTCACTTCTTATGTTGTCCAGCTTTTCGAGTATAAGATGGAGTGTTTCATCAATATATGTAGAATTTCCTTGATGGTAGGATGTATAAGGCATGGAGTTAATTGATGGATGATGGGGTTAGTAAGTTCTTTCATTTTGGTGGGTGTAAGGATGGTAAGAATATGATGTAGAAGGTTGATTATTTGGGTGATGGTAGGAAGAGTAGTTGTATCGATCCATCTTTCTTTCACAAAATCCTGCAAGAATTTCCAAGTATCAAATTCTCACAATAGTAACCAATCAAAAAGAAAAGAAACAACAAACAACAAATCAAACAAGCTGTCTCCCCGGCAACGGTGCCAAAAACTTGTTCGGTGTAAATGAGTCCTCACGCAAGTGTACGTGTTCGCTATTAGCGTGGTAAGCTTGACCAAGTTTTAATATATATCAAACCCAAAGGAGACGAGGATTTGTATGATAATTCGTTGTTTCAATTGGCTAGCTAACAAAGTAATAAAAGGGAAGGGTATCTATCATCTACTAATTTGTCAAAAGAGTAAACTACCTATCACCTTGTGTTCGCAAAGTGAGCAAATGTGAGGGAATGTGCTAGTGTACTATCCTATGTTTCGTGAGTGAAGTATCACTTTATCATTCAATGAGATTGTGTATAATCAATGGACAAGCCTCTCTAACATGCAAAAGGTTTCCCTAATACATATCAAAGCCTCTAATTGTTCATCTAATTCACTAGAGATAATTCTCACTATCTTAGGAATTTCATCAAACACTTGATATGCATTGGCCTTAATACAAGAAAATTTAGGAAATAAGCTCTACTTTCGCAAGAGACTAACTCCCTAATGGCCCTATTATCATCTACACATGCAAGCATTCATTCAAACCATCAAATTAGAGAATTGATCATACAACAATTCAAATCATTCAAAAGATCAACATTTCACTACACTACTCCATAGAAATCATACACTAACACATAAAGGGATTAGCTCATGGCTAATTGAGTTATCATAAGAACAATTAAGCTAGGAAATATCATCATTAAGAAAGAAATGTAAAGAAATTTACCTATTACAATGATAATTGGAAAGATACAATTTACCTCTAAAATGCTAACTTGAAATTTGACAATGGAAATTGAAATTCAATCGGTGAGAATGTAGCCTACGACGAGATGAGCATGCAGGAATTAACGGATCAACGATCACTACGGTAGATCAAAAGTTATCTAAGAATTTGTGAGAAGAAATCTTAAGAAACCTCCAAGTAACTACCTCTCTCTCTCTCTAATCTAAGAATTGAACTATTGTAGATGCCTTGAGAATCTGATCTTTAGAGTATTTATAGTGCCCACAATGCTTGGTCCAATATACCCCTCATTAAACGCGCGAAAAGACGAAACTGCCCTTCGAAAATTGGACATCCGAGCCATCGCACGATCGCAAGCAGGTGGCCGCACGAGTCTGGCTCGTGTGAGCACTCGTGCGGTCCGTCGTCGCCCGAACCAGAGATTCGGCGCACGAATGTGGCTCGTGGTCGCACGAATCTTTGCCTGTGGTCGCTCGAGTCCAGCTTCGACTTGTGCGATCGATCCTCGACTTTCTCGTTTTCTTCATATCTTGAGTTCTAGAGCTCCGATTGTCTCGATTCTTTTTCCGTTGCGACCCTCTCTTCGAAATCTTCGACATGGTATAACATTTGTTTTCATTGGATCAACTCACATTTTCTGAACTTTTATGAACTTGCTCGTCTCTTCCTCGTTTTGCTTGTTTTCACCTATAATCACAACTTTCTAGCCAAAAAGGGTTAATTGCACAATTTATACCAAATTAGGGTCAAATATGAACATAAACACCATCAAAACCATGTAGAAATAGATGCAAAAACATGCAATTATGACCCTAATCAGATATAAATGGAGAATTGGGTCTTCACTCGGTAAACCACCAAATTGATGATTTTGAACCCTGAGGATTAGTTGAGGCTTGAGCTCGAATGTGTGAGCATCAATGGGCTCTCTTCCCGCTTCTCCATGAGGTCTTGGCACCGATCGAAAGTGATCTCTAAGAACACTTGGTTATCTCGATGCCCCTTCTCTAGCTTGAGCACCTTGTGGTACTTCATCCTCATTTGGCCTATTCTCATGGTTTTCATGATTGGACCCTTCTTCTTCAATAACTTCTCCTACCACTGGATTCGGATTGATTTCTCCTAAGTTCATCTCTACTCTCTCTTGTCTTCTTTTTTCGGCGTTTTGCTTCCTACAACGAGCCTCGATCTCTAAGTCCAAAGGTAGAAGTGGTTGTTCTCCCCTTCTAGACCTAGTGATCATAAGCCATGTCAAAAAATTAAAACAAGTTAGAGTTCGAACAAGAGTAGTAGAATCAACAAGCAAATAACACGTATTTTTGGTATTTTCAAGAATATAAGAAAGCACGTAAACTCTAGCAAAAAAACTCAATCAAATAACACTCTAGAACTAATAATGCCCTTCCTCGGCAACGGCGCCATAAACTTGTTCCAATATTTCCCAACACATAAAATTAAACAACCGCAAGTGTACAGTGTCAATCGTAGGATGGTAAATACGAGTCGATCCCACGAGGAAGGGTTAGTGTAAAAGAGCAATTAATTGATTTTGTTCTTTCTAGAAAAATCACTTAATTAAAGGTGTTGTTGAACTTAAGCTATTTTAAATTACCCACTAAAAATGTCACTAGCAAGAAAATAGAAATAGCAACCAAATAAATTATCAAATTAAGTTTCATGCAATCTAACTCAAAAAAATAGACAAATAACAATCAATAAGGGAAAAATAGGTTACAAGGCATTTACAATATCTAGACATCCATTTATGCTTTAAAACTCACTCAAATGGCATTGTGTCTGTTTCTGTAGAATTAATTAATTTCTCAATCTAATTAATCCAAAGGAAACAACAACAAGCTGATATTTCTACCTAACAAGTTATTGCAACCCAAAATAGCACCTAGGATCATTAATTCCCTCCCAATAAATTAATCATTTCTCAAGCTCTTAATAAATTGGGTCATGCACTCAAGTTCTATTAGTTAATCCAATTTCTCAATCTAAATCAACTAAAAATAAATAGCATATTATCATTTGCAACTAATAACATGCTTTCAAAATAAGTTTGAGCACATCAATAGAAATAGCCACACAAATACCAAATAAACAAGATATTAAACCATAAACTTCAATCTAAATATTTACAAAGCCCTAGAATCAAAAGTGTTCAAGCCATGTTTTCAACATCTACAAAATTTAAATAACTAAACTAAAAATAAAAGAAAGGGAAAAGAAAGCTTAGTCTCTTGAAGTGATGGATGATCAAAATCCTAGCTCAAAGCCTCTTTCCGTGCTCCAAAATGATAAGAAATGAAAACACCTCCAAGTGTGTGATATTGTGTTTTCCTCTAAAATCTGAGGTTATTTATACCCTTTGAAATTAGGGCACAAGAATCAAGAAATTAAAATTACCACAATGCTCCTAACTCTTTGGAATTTAGAAGTTTAACCCCAGAATCTGACTCATCACAGCATACACGTTTCTTGTTAAGAAAATGGGCTTGCAAGAAATGGGCCTCAAGCTCAAGTTATTTTCTTAGCTTTTTCTACGAGCAAAGTTTCCACTTTGAGCACGGGTCGTGCTCTAACTCCTAAACCGTGCTTAATTCTTCGACATATACTGCTCGGATGAAAAATGAACAGCATGGGTCGTGCTCTAACTCCTCACCCGTGCTCGTTCAATATCAAATTACACCAATACGGTTTGTACCTAGAGCACGAATCGTGCTCTAATTCCTCACTCGTGCTTAATTCTTTGAATTATATTGATCGGTTTGTTCAGAAAATATTAATGGGTGAAGGCAAACTTGAAGCACGGATCATAGAAGATAAAACGTTTAGCTTTTATTTTGAAATGGATAACGTTTTCTTCTTCATCTCTTTCGAACAGGATAATGGTTGCTCTGAAATTTCCGGCAGTGGGCAACTTCAATTGGCGACAATTGATTGGCCTCGGCTCATCTTCCTCAAGCAACAGACGGCGGCTGAACACACACGGCGGTGGCGGAGTTGTCTTCTCCAGCGGCTGCTTTGATTTTGAAACAGGGGCGAAGGTTTGGGCTTCTTGGCGTATCTTCACGATGTGGTCGACTCTGCTGCACTTTCGACATGAATTTGCAAGTTCCGGCAAGGCTTTAGAAGGTTTGAGGTTGTTATTCCCTAGAAGGTTTCTTTAATTTTAAAGGTATGTTTTATTTACCCTACTTGAATGTGCATCCTGAGATAATGCTACTTCCTTCCATACCTCTTAGCAAAGCACTAGGTTCTTTTTTATAGCAAGTATCATCTTATTTATTGGCACTTGGCAAGCTGATTTTAGTTGATGAGTAAGTAGTAATCTCTGAGGATGATTCATTTTATGGTCGAATTATGAATCCATGTCTAGTAGTTTGATCTAATGAATAACTTTATTGTGGTTCATCTGAAAAGTTATCCATGCATTGTGATAATTGATGTGCAACAGAAATGCTAGATCTTGGTGGTTCAGTTCTTTTACTGCTTATTTCTGTTATAAGGTGATACATTTGTATGTGAATACTATGTTTTCTTCAGGGTATATGCGGGATTGTGAAGGTCAACTGGAGACATGTCATCTTAAAATATCCCCTTCAAGAAATTGCTTCCCTGGAAAGTAACCAACATTACCTTTGTATTGGCAAGTTCCTCTCTTCTGAATTTGACTGATATAGCTCTTGGATATTGTCTGAACTTGATTTTGCTCATCTTATTCTTCAAAATTTACAATCGCACCAATTTTAGTACATTTTATATTTTTATTGCGCAACTAACATTTCACTTTTTAGAAAAAATAAAATATATGTAGAGGCTGAGTTAAGTCATTTTGCATCATTGATACTTGAACCTTCACAAGATTGAGGATGTTTTGTGGATTGATGAAATCATTGATTTACGTCATGCAATACGCTACTTTGTTCAATTGTGACAGATGTAGTGATTTTGTTGCCTTGGTTGGTGTAAGAATTTTCTCTCTCAAATGCAATCAAAGTATAATACAGTAAATGGTACAAGAGAAATAGGTTTTTCTATAGTTAGAAAGGTTTTGCACTTTCTAACATCAATAAACTCTTTAAATATTATTTGTTTCATAATTCAACGTACAATATAATTTTAAGTAATTGCACTTTATACTAGGACGATTGCACTATGCATAATACGATTACACTTTATTAATTTATTAATAAATTATATTAATTAATATAAAATGACAAAAGATATCCTTTTAATTTAAAATTTAATAATAAACATATATAATTCTAAAATTACATATAAGTCATCATAACATTTTAATTTTAAATTGAGGATTATATTTTTTTTGTAGTCTTGTACCTTGGCACCAATTTAAAATGATTTTAAAGATTACTTTTTTATGCCATAACTTATTATTATTATTATTATTATTATTATTATTATTATTATTATTATTATTATTATTATTATTATTATTACTACCCCACCTCACCCCTCTTCTTCCCCAAACCCTGGAATTCATTCTCAGATGAAAATCACATTGCAGACTTTCAATATTTTCAATAATTTGCTAAAATACTGAAATGATAGTGCAAATCATGGTAAATGAAAGCGCTAAACCCAGTAGCAATCAAAATCAAGAAAATTTGTTAAAATGCTGAAATCATAACAAATAAATCCACTGAATTACTCAATCAAAACAATCGGCATCATGTAGCACATATTTCTTTCATTTTCCCAAAATATATGCAAAAATACGAGAAAAAGACTGAATCATGCTCAAGCCAACAAAATTTGACGAAACATATATTGTCACGCCCCATTTTTCAAAAAATTTAATATTTAAATAAAAAGATTTGAAAAGAAAATTTTAAGGCATGAACCATTTTATTTTAAAAGATAAAATTTACAAGGCTATTTAATAACAATATATGATGTGAAATCTACAAAAAAAACCAATGTATTTAAAATAAGAAAGGCCAAAATTTCATCTAAAAATCTTTTTAGACAATATTATCAACAATTAAGTTAAGATGTCAAAAGAAATCTTTTTGCCAAAGAATAAAATTAAAGATAAAGGACTAAATAATTAAAACATTTTCGACACACGTGACTTATTTATAATTTGACTTGCAGGAATTCGTAAGTATTAATAAAGTCTAATACTTGAAATGTGTTAAAGAACAAAAATATAAAATATGTATTCTCAATCCTGCTCTTTGATTAGTGTGAATATTGCTTGAAATTCTTGTGCTTTTATCGTTCATTTTAATAAGATTTCATGAATTTTCTACGCTAAATTGAGTAATCAAATATTAACTGTGTTGCAAATTTGTTGAATATTGAATGAATTGATGAATTAAATTGTTGTGATGTTATTTGGGATTAATGGAAATAATGCTACCATTTAATTAATTTGTTGGCGCAGAATTTTAGATATAATTTTGACCCATTCTTGAAAGATAATTGAGAGGCCCATCAGTAAATTTGTTATTATTTATGCCCCATTTGGTGCAAATTAATGGGAGTGGTATTTCTTTGACTTATTCAGCATCAACCCGAAGAAAGAGGTGGCCACTTCATTCTTTAACTGAAGATAACACTACAGAGAGGATCGTGGCACTCCTTCAACCTCTCACTAGATTCCATCTTCAGTCCTCTGCCGGAAATTCCAAGACACCGCCAACAGCTTTGTTCCTCGCCGTCGCGAGAAGCCTCCGTCTGCCAGAGTTATTTGCCACCGGAAGGTCTGCAATTTTGCCGGAAATTGGAAACGTCAATACCGGAGAAGAAAGCTTCCATCGGAAACGGCCAGAGCAATCCACGCTGCTCCGTCGCCAGAAAAGAGACAAAGAGTCGACACTCTGTTCGTCAATTTCCTATAGCAGCCGTCCAAATATCCGCCTACCCTCACCCCATGCCCAGCCGATTTCCGCGTCGCACCTCAAAGCCCGCCGGAAATGAAGAGAAACACAGCCCGTTGCCCCCTGCCCGGAAGCCATCGTCGCGCCTGGAAGTCACCATTGTCGAAGCAATCACCGCCGAATAGGAAATTGCAGAAGCAGAGCAATGGAAATCACAGCCGTCAGTCCCTGTTCCTAATTAAAGCTGGAATCTGCTCAATACCACCGTCGATGAAGAAGAGAGGTTGAAGAAGTACTGAAATGAAAACGTGTTTTTCACGCCCGATCGAGCGGAGAGATTGTTCGAGCGAAATTGTGAAGAAATCGAGCGGTAGGGATTCACATCCATTTTTCGCTCGAACTTTGCTGAAGCGAAAATTGAAAATTGATAGGGAAAATTGAAAATTGATTTGGGCTTTTTGTGAGATATGTTGGGGATAGAAAATAATTTTATAGAATATGAATGATTTTTCTTACTTCAAAATGACTTGAGTACAATGGTATTTATAGGATATGCCAATCATGAATTTGCCTCCATACATGAAGTAGAATTAATGACAATACATATGAAATCAAGGTGCATGTATTCAAAGGTACATTAATTCAGAGATGTATCATGAACCTATTAAATGCAAATTATCCAGTCAACACCCTCTCTTAATTTGCAATCTTGAGCATGCCTGTAAATTTCCGAAATTTCTCCACAGTGACAGCTTTAGTAAGAAAATCAGCAGGATTATCACTTGTTTTAACAAACTCTAAGCTTATTTCTCCTTTGCTCACAGCATCTCGGATAAAATGATGACATAGCTCAATATTCTTCGATCTAGAGTGAAAGATGGGATTTTTTGTCATGACTTTTGTAGACATATTGTCACAATAGATTGTACTTGACTCATATTGATCTTGATGTAGATCTGCAAGTAACCTTCTCATCCAAATAGCTTCACAAGTTGCATCAGTTGCTGCAATATATTTAGCTTCTGTGGATGAGAGTGCAATGGAATTTTGCTTCTTAGAACTCCACGAAACAACTTTAGTTACAAGACAAAATAAAAATCCGGAAGTGCTTTTTCTGTCATCTAAAGATCCAGCCCAATCGCTATCAGTAAATCCTCTAAGGGTGTTGTCTCTTTCTTTGGCATACTTGAATCCCATATTTTTGCTTCCCTGCAAGTACCTCAATATCCTTTTGGCAGCAAGGAAATGCAGCTTACTTGGATCACTCATAAATCTTGAGATCATGCTTACAACATGAACAATATCTGGCCTTGTGTTCGTGGGATAAATTAATGAACCAACAAGGCTTTTGAATAATGTCGAATCAACCTTTGTAGCTCCATCATCCTTTACTAATTTGTCACTTGTAGCCATAGGAGTAGACACGGGCTTGCAATTGTTCATGCGAAATTTCATCAAGAGATCTTCAATGTACTTTCCTTGAGATATAAAAATTTCACCTCTTGAATGCTTCACTTGAATTCCAAGAAAATACTTCATTACTCCCAAGTCAGTCATTTCAAATCCTTCCATCATACTTTGCTTGAAATCTTCAACCAACTTCATATTTGTCCCCATGTAGATAAGATCATCTACATAAATACACACAATCAAAATATCATCAATCTTGCTATTCCATAGTCAAAACCAAATTTTTATGAAATGACCATCAATCTTGCTATTCCATGCTCGAGAAGCCTGCTTTAGCCCGTACAAGGCCTTCTTGAGACGATAAACTTTATTTTCTTTTCCCTTTACTTCAAATCCTTGAGGTTGATGCACATATACCTCTTCTTCCAATTCACCATTTAATAATGCTGACTTAACATCAAGTTGAAATACTTGAAGCTCTAATTGAGCCGCAAGTGCAAGAACAATACGGATGGTTTCCATACGAACAACTGGTGCGAATGTCTCATTGAAATCAACTCCATATTTTTGCGAGTAACCTTTAGCAACAAGGCGAGCCTTGTGCTTTTGAATGCTTCCATCATCATGAAACTTTGTTTTGAAGATCCATTTGAGCCCAATAACATCGTTGTGAGTTGGCATGTTGACCAATTCCCAAGTTTTATTTTTCTCAATCATAGCCATTTCTTCTTCCATAGCTTTTATCCAAACTTCTTCAACTGCGGCTACTTCATAATATTCTGGTTCACAGGTAAAGAAAGCAACATCACAAGATTCATAAATTTCTCTTTGAGAACGAGTCTTTCTTACCGGTGAGTCCGAGTCATCATCATTATGTGATGGAGAACTTGGAGGGCTTGGATTTGGACTTTGTGGTGTAGTTGTTTCATTTACTTCTTCCTCTGGAGATGCTTCGAAAAAATCATTGAGAGAGAATTCATGTGAAGAATTCTCTTGCCAATTCCATGATCCCATTTCATCAAATATCACATCCCTTGAAACAATAAGTTTACGAGTTATAGGATTGTAAAGGCGGTACCCTTTAGACTCGTCACTATAGCCTATGAAAATGTTCACCCTTCTTATCATGCTTATCTCGATTAGGGGCAGAGATCTATGAATATGCAATGCTCCCAAAAATTTTCAAGTTATCAACCACATGCTTCTTCTTGTGTCAAGCTTCAAATGGTGTTTGATTCACTACACCCTTTGTTGGACACCTATTGAGAATATAGATTGCAGAGTGTACTGCTTCTGCCCAAAAAGATTTGGGCAACCCTTTTCCAATCATCACACTTCTTGCCATTTCCGCAATAGTACAATTTTTCCTCTCGGCCACTCCATTTTGTTGTGGGCTTCGATTAACTGTGAGTTGCCTTCCAATCCCATTTTCTTTACAATACTCCATGAAGGGAGTGTAAATAAACTCGCCGCCACAATCAGTTCTAAGAGTTTTTATTTGAAGGCCACTTGGTTTTTCAACGAAGGCTTTGAATTTTAGAAACATCGAAAATGCTTCAGACTTCTGGCTCAAAAAATAAAACCACATCATTCTTGTGAAATCATCAACAAATAGAATAAAGTACCTTTTGTTGCCAAGAGAATGTGTTCTTGAAGGCCCCCAAATATCTGCATGAATAAGTTCCAATGGCTCCTTAGCTCTCCACGAAGATGATGGGAAAAGGAAGTCGATGCATTTTTCCACATATGAATCCTTCACAGATTTCAGAATTTCTTTCGATTTTTGGAAGTCCAATCACCATTTGTTTTTGCTTTAGAAGTAGCAGCCCCTTGTTGTTGAGATGTCCAAATCTCAAGTGCCAAAGTTGAGACAATTTCAAAATTTCACTTTTATAATATAAGAAACTATTTCTTCTGATGGCATGACAATGGGAAACACTTTATTAGTACTCATGGGTACTATAGCAATGGTGCAATTATTTTTCTTATCATAAATTCTACATTTCTCATTATCAAAAAACAGAGAATAACCTTTTTCCATCAATTGCCCAACACTAAGGAGGTTTTTGGTCAAATTAGGAACATAGAGAACATCACCAATAATTTTCTTGTTACCTCTTTTAGTTTCAACAACAATTGATCCCTTGAAACTTGTGCAGCCTTCCATCACCAAGTTTGAGTTCAAAAGTGAAGTTGGGATCAAGATCAACAAAGATACTTTTAGTTCCAGTCATGTGGCTACTGCAGCCACTATCCAAGTACCACACATTTTGTGGTTGTTACTGCATAGTCATGCAAGAGAACAATTGCTCACCTTCATCTTTGGAGAAATTTGCTTCATCTTTGTTGTTTTGATAATAGTAATCTCTTTGTGAGTGGTTCAGATTCCTACACCGCTTGCATTTGTGAAAACAATCCCTGGTATTGTGATTTTTTCTTTTGCAAATCTTAGAGATTTAAAAAAAACGTAGAGATTTGCGGCTGTGCAGTGTAGGCATAAAAAAAATGAAAATAATCACTCCCCCAAACTTAGAGATTTGCTAAGCAACTCTAAGTTTGAGTTCGTTGTACCTCAACCTACACCAAATCTACTCATTCTCTTCAAATTAGTACAATTCCTTCTTTTGTTTTCTTTTGCATGCAATCGTCTCAAACTACATTCCAAAAAATTAGAGAGAAATAGAGATTAATAAAACCAAATCAAAAGAAAAGAAAACTAACTTAAATAAACAAATCACACAAAGAAAATGGGTCGTCTCTCATTCAGCCTATTATTATTGTCCTATGCCGGACATATTAATTAAAACACAAACTCCCTCAACGAAATGACCAAGGATAACAGTCTTCCTTGCCATTGTACTTCACTCATTACGGTTCACGGTCCAGGAGGCTGTTGTAATTAGTGCAAGGATCACCTATCACGCTCTTCCATTTGTTCTTGAACAAATACTTCTCCTTCTTTCTTCTCATCTTTCTCCACCTACCTTTTCTTTGATAAAAAATACCCAAGAAAATCTTCAATTAATTCCTTTGGTCAAAACGGTCAAGAGGCAAACCAATATCAGTATAAAAATTAAATAAAGTGCAAGTAGAAGAGTTTAAAAGGTTAGAAATTCTCATTACACTCTTCAACTCTACTTCCACCTCTTATTGATTTTCTTGCTCTTTTTCAATTTCTGAAATGTCCTCTTCTACCTCGTCTCTTGGTAACTCCTAATCCTCTTCACTTGGGTCTTCTTTTTCTTCTTGGTTCCTAAGAATAGTGAAAAAATAAGGAATATAAGGGCTTTAATCATCGTATTTCAGGATTATTGTGTAGTTTTCACCATCATTTTCTTTAACAAATCTACGAATACGATAAAAAATATCATATTTTGATTCCTCTTCTATCTTTTCTTTGTTCAAAGGCATAGGATAGAGAGGAGTATATGAGTATGGATCTTGATAAGAATATGGATCAGAAAATGATTACGGGTATAGTTGAGAAGGGTAAGAGCATTATTGTTGAGGAGGTTGGTTGTATTGAGGTGGTGGATAGTATGGTTCTAGAGGTGGATATGGTGAATAGTATGGATCAAGAGGGGGTAATGGGTAATATGGATGATATTGAGGATGATAAGGCATCAACTACTGATTTTGAGGCTAGATTTTTCCTCTTTCCTCCTCGCAATCGAAAAAATCAAAGAAATCGTCCATCAGGGGATGCGCTTAGACAAAAGGAAGTATCAAACTTTAAGATTCAAACAATTAAACAAACAAACACAATGTTACCTCCCCGGCAACGGCGTCATTGAGTTGAACTAATATTTTGCTAATTAAATAAAATCCACACCCTCAAGAGGAAAGGATCATGTAGTATAAGCAAGTATAGGGACAAGTAATATCGAACCCACATGAGGTAAAACAATGAGCGAATGATTGTTTATTGTTTGAGTTAAAAAGAAATAAAAATCTAACTAAATTGAAATTGCAAGGGGGAAGGGGGGGTTGTGTTCCTAAATTCTAACAATCATGCAACAATATAAATAAGGAATCTAAAGACAACTAAAAACTATGTAAGTGGATAGGTGAAAATATACTATGAATATGATTCACTAAGCATCCTTCTATTCATAGGTAGTTCAACGAACACGCTATGTATTTTAATTCACTTATGTAGAGCCACCACTACTATGTGCAATTATTCTCTAGACAAAATAACGACGTTGTTGCCTATCATCTCCCCATCAGGTTGAGTCCCTCTAGAGCCCTCATTTGAGTCCTAAAGACAAATTAAATCTCCTAGGGTGGTGAATTAATTATTCTGTTCCAACATGGGTACTAAGTCTAATTAATTCGTATCTCACTATCATAAACAACGGTGTTCAAGGTCTATTATTCTAAGAACCTAAACTCTTAGTTGGACATCTAAGCACTGTTTTGATTCAAAATCCACATACTCACTCATACTTTTCTTGTAATATTCAATCCACCAAATGGTCGTAGGCATGAATTAAATACACACAATCAAGCTTAGAAAATATTGAATGCAATTTTTACTCAATAAAACACAACCTTGAAATATAAATCACGAAATTGAAATTCACAACACATCTATTTACCTACCCCGAATAATGTTCCTCCTAATTTCACATATTCGAAGTAACAAGAATTAGTGCATAACTATAACAAAAATCATTACATAAATTGCATAAAACATCTAAAAAAAAATTCTCTAATAAAAGATAGTAATAAATGAAAACAATAACTCCTAAATACGAAAGCATAAATAATATTAAATCTCTAATATGCAAAGATGAATCTAAAAATAAAATACTCCTACTTTTAATAAAAAATAGTTGAAAGAACAACGTAAAAAGAATTTCAAACCCTTAACTCAAGTCTACTGCTAATGGATGAAAAATTATTTACGTAAAAAAAAATAAAAAATCTACATCTATACTATATTATACTAAAAGAGAGAATGTGGTCAATAATTAATTAATATGTGTCCCATAAATTAACACGTGTCATTCTTTCATCTTTATTTATTTATTTTTTCCTGAATTTATCTAATTTACTCCCTCTTCCACCATATCTTTACCAAATTCTAAGAACTCTCGCCGTTGGTAAAGTCATAGAGATCAAAATAAAAGAAGAGTGAGAAAGGTGGAGAAGAGCAGAAATTCTCAACCCAAGCAATATAGACCCACCACGACTGATCCTGATGGCTTCATCAGAACAAATGCAATCTCGTAATTCTCTCAAAATTGGCATATAATTGGTCAATCTACAACGATTTAGGTCTTTAATTGGTATTGCACGTTCCACTGTTTCTGCTTCTAAAGAAAAGTATTTAATTTGTTGTGATTTTTTTGATATTTCATTTCTGTGAGAATGTTTAGTTTTAGTTACATACTTTTGAATTTCAGTTTGTAGAAATAGAACGATTAGAATATAAATACGTATGCCAACCACATGCTTGAAGAAATGCCTCAATGAATTTTTTTACACTTTTTTTATAAATCTTTCACCATGCCACTGTAGTTCCACCCGTATTGAACTACCATTGAAATATTGAAGGATTTTATGATGAAAATTGGCTCTTTGAAAAGCTGAATATTGTAGCGTGGTTTTCATGGAGAGATAATACTGATTTTACCCTACTCTTCCATTTTATTCCAGTTGTATAGGTTTACTTCTTATGGAATTATACTGTTGAATTTAGTAGTATAATCTGAAGAGAAATGCCATCTATTTGGAACTTTGTGAATGATTTATCATTGCTTGTTTAGTGATGATGACTGTTTTTCTCTTTTGATCATTTTAATGAGTTTGTTCTGACTTTTGACATATGGTTGAACATAGGACTGTACAAAATATAAAGTTTATTGTGTCATGATATATGCTGATAATTGTAGTCCCTAACGTAAACTTATGCAAATAGGTTGAAACAGTGGCCCAGTTTGGTGTAATCTTCTGTTTGCTCTGGGCCTGGAATTCTCCACGACAACGGTTAAAAGTTTATTGCTATAGGATGATTGATTATTGTTCCCCCCCTCCCCACTTTCCCTAACAAGTTTGATGCCATAAGCTTCTGTAAACTAACAGGCCATAAGTTTGTTCCCCCCTCCTCCCTCACAGGCCACAGCGTCACAACCGTTGCCTGAAATTGCAGCACCATAATCTCAGCCGAAATCGCCGAAAACAATGGCTACACTCACAGCCCGTCCGCTGGCCGCTGTTCTCCGTCGCACAAAACACCCACACCACTGCTTCCAACCGCCGATTCGCACCCTTTCTCAGCCACAATCCCACAGCCCCAAATCGTTGCCCTCTGTCGTCGGTCAAGCACATGCGCCAGAGTCTGCCACATCTGTCTCAAACCAATCGAAGCCCAGCCTTGTTCCTGTTCGCCGGACAACACAGCCGATGCCTTCTACCCACACCTGCACTCCATGTTCCGTTATTAAACCCACAGACGCGGCCATAATCGACCCCTGCTACTTCACCGCCTAAGTTCGCCAGACTTGAAGTGCCAGAGCTCGAAGCCATTCACACTCGCCACCGGCAAACCGTCGCCTGAAATTTGCGATACCTCCATGATTCGATTCCACCACCGCTTGGAATCTGCTCAACCTTCGAAGCCCAGACTTCAGCCATTGATGAGACAGCCTTCCACCTCTATGTCGCAGGGAGCTCGCGCGGACTTTCCCCTGAACAGCCTCTGGTAATAGGAGAATATACTTGGGCCTATGCTATGTTGAGGCCAGCTCTTTTAACATATTTTTGGCCCATTTGAATGAGATAATTTGGGGCAGCTGATATATATATATGGAAAAATATTATTTTTGTCCTGTAAGTTTACTACTTTTTAATTTTGGTCCTACTAACTTTCAAATTTTGTTTTTCATCCTGTAACTTCCCGCCCGGTTCACTGGGCTGTTGGCCTACCAAGCACTTGCCTGCTGCCCCTGCCGCCCGCTTGGCTATCTCCTTTTGATTTTGGTCCTATTAACTTTCAATTTTTTTATTTTATCCTATAACTTTGCCTCTTTTTTATTTTGGTCCTAAAACTTTACCTCTTTTATATATGAAAAGGGTGTCATAGGACCAAAATCAAAATGAGGTAAAGTTACAGGACGAAAATCAAATTTTGTAAGTTAATAGGACCAAAATAAAAAAGAGGTAAAGTTATAGGACGAAAAAAATAATTTTTCCTATATATATATATACTTTACGGAGAGAAAAGAAATAACAGAGAGTAGATTTAATATTTTTTTCCGCAAATAACAGTAGACTAATTGAGGTGTGTATTTTTATTTATTTTGTCCAAACCATATTTTTAATGGAGTATCCTACAAAGCTAAGCTTAATTGTTCTCAAGGTTCTAGATCTAGACTCCTAATTCATTTTCTTCTACATAAAAATAAACATTTGTAATTATGAGGTGTGTATTATTGCACCAATGAAAATTATAAAATAAAGCCACACTTGATTTCACTTTTTGGATAAAAAAATATGATGATAGGATATTGACTTTGAGCCACAAAAAGTTGGATTTTGAATATGTTATAAATCAAGTTTACGAGCGTCGTGGGAGTGAGAAGATAGTGAAGTTATTATGCTATTTTAGTTCTTCAAATACTGGTCTTATATTAATTATTTAATTATATTCAGTTTTGGCCCCACTATGTTTATGGGCTTATTTCCTTTTTAGTATTACTATTTATTAAAGTAAACTTGGAGATTAGGGCTCAAGATTTTTAGTATTGGATTTGGGCAGCTACGGCTGAATTGGAACCGAGTTTTAGTGTGTGTGTTTTACTTTCATTCGTTGTCACTTCTCTGACTCTAACAATTTGGTCCGACCTGCCGGATCATCATGACGAGAAGCGATACACGTATGGACACCGTGGAAACAACAATCACCATGTCGACACTGGGAACGTTGGAGAGAGGGGTGACTGATGTTAAGGCTACGACGACAGCCCTTGACACACGACTTGACGCTCTGCAATCTGGCATGACTGAACTGAAGGATATGATGCGCCAAATCATGAAAGAGAAGGGTATTGATGGCGGCACCTCCTCTGCCGCTGCAACATAAATCTGCCCCCGCACAGAAGATGTTCTACGAGAGCGTCATGTCTCTACAACGGTGACTACTATGTTGGAATTACCCAATTTCGCGGGTGAAAATCCATATGCCTGGATATCATGTGCTGAACAATTTTTCCGGCTTGATAATACACCTAATGATATGTGTTTGGAGTTGGCGCTGATAGTGATGGAGGGAAACACGATGCAGTAGTTGCAATGGCTGCTAGATCAGTATCCGGGGCTCAGTTGGCAGAAATTTACAGTTGAACTATTAAGCTGTTATGGCGACAATCCAAGGGCTGATCCGTTTGAGAGACACTCGCCCTATCTCGACAAACTGGCACCGTTGATGAATATGTGGATCAATTTATTGCCCGGATGGCTGCTGTGAAGAATTCGACCCTATCCCATGCCTTGGGACTTTTCCTACATGGTCTTCGGGATGATATTCACCTTCGTACACATTCTAAAGATACTTAAGACATCTGCCAAACTATGCACCTGGCCCGAGAGATTGAGTAGGAGATTACGGCATCACGGACACCTCGATATGAGAATTAGTCAAATTGGGCCCCACCAGCGCAAACCCGTACCTTCCAGTCAGCACCAATCTCTCGAGAAAACACCTACTCTCAAGCCAATAGGGGATCTTCAGCGTAGTGGAATTTTTCTGTGAATTCCACCAATGGGCAACCTTCTGAGTTCTCTGGTTCGGTTAATCAAGGGCGTTCACAAGGTCCAAATATATATCACATAATGAGTTTATGGACCTTCGCAATAAAGGGCTTTGCTTCAAATGCAAGGAGCCCTACACACCCTTGCATGTTTGCTTGAGCAAATCACTCCGCATCATGGTGATGGGCGATGGAGAAACTGAAGGGGAAGTGGAGCCTTCGGAAGAGGGAGTATTGGACAGTGTTACGGAGGGAGTTGATCTCCAGCAGTTGGGCATGTCGGCTGTTGCCGCCTGTGGGTTTGATGGTCCACAAATGATGAAACTATTGGGCGAGGTAAATGGATCTTCAGTGTTACTGATGATCGATTGTGGAGCCTCTCATTGCATCATTTCCCGTGCTATGGCCTCCTAGTTGGGGTTGTCCTTTGGTGATAAGACTGCCCTTCCGGTGATTTTTGTGGACGGAAAGGAAACAAAGACGGATGGAGTTTGCTCGGGTATTCAACTGCAGTTGGGTACTGCACTTTTTCAGATTGAGGCATATGCATTCACAATTGGTGGTGTTGATTTGATCTTGGGAATTACTTGGTTGTCTACAGTAGGGGACGTCCGAGCCAATTGGGCTACATTGTCAATGCAATTCGAGTACTGGGGAAAATTGGTGACTTTGAACGGAGAATTCGGGCTCACTCGACGACAAATTTCATCAGCCACTGCACTGAAATTAACAAGAGTTGATCAGAAATGGCTTATGTGGCCTTTAGAACTAACAATGATCACATTTGTTCCGACCACTATGCCAACCGACATTCAGGCCCTCCTTAACAAGTTTCCGCAGGTGATGCAACCTTCCTCTGGGCTACCTCCACGAAGAGAGTGTGATCATCGCATACGTCTTCAGTCAGAGTCGACAGGTGTGTCTGTTCGTCCTTACAGATATAGTGTGAATCAAAAAACAGAGATAGAAAGATTGGTGGACGAGATGCTCACGGCTGGTCCATTTGAGGTATTGGAACGCATTGGGCCTGCTGCAGATCAGTTGAGGCTGCCGGACGGGGCAAGCTTACATCCGGTGTTACATTTCGCAGCTTAAGGCAGTAGTAGGGGATCATGTTTTGGATTCAGGTTTACCACTTGACATTTATGATGAGACTCCTGAATTCATACCATCGAAGGTGTTGCATTGGCGAGATGTTTTGCAACGTGATGAGCGAGTGAGGCAGCTGTTGGTTACATGGGTTGGGATGTCGGATGAGGACGCAACTTGGATTGATGAGGTGGTTTTTCATGCTCATTTCCCGGAGTTCAGCCTTGAGGACAAGACTAATTTTAAGGGGAAATGAGTTGTTATAGATTAAGTTTACGAGCACCGTTGGAGTGTGAAGAGACTGAAGTAGTTCTTGAAGTTATTATGTTATTTTAGTTCTTCAAATACTGGTTTTATTTTAATTATTTAATTATGTTCAGTTTTGGGCCCACTATGTTTATGGGCTTATTTCCTTTTTAGTATTACTATTTATTAGGGTAAACTTGGAGATTGGGGCACATGATTTTTACTATTGGAGTTGGGTAGCTACGGCTGAATTGGAACCGAGTTTCGGTGTGTGTGTTTTACTTTCATTCGTTGTCACTTCTCTGACTCTAACAGAATATATTTGCATGCCATTATACAATCTACAAATACATACCAATTTTAAGCATACCCAATATGCAAATAATATCTATAAAATTCCAGGAACATATATGCGGAGTGGAGTGGAGCAGCCACCAGCAACCAATCTATATGTATCATTCCGGTCCAGTGAGCTAAATCAAGAATCTCCACTGCCTGAACGCACATGTGCTTTGACAACTCGTTCCACAATTACAATAGGAATGTGTGATGGATTTTTAAAAATATGTAACTCTTGTATAGACTGACGTTGATCTGCAGTACAATGTAGATACTTAAATCTCTATCCAACTGAGATTGAATAATGCAGAAATCTTAATGAAAACTCACCTGTATCTGTGCAATACTTCTCCTCATGTTGTTAGAGTCAGAATGATGTTCAAAAAACAGTTGCTTATAAAATGCTCTTTAGGATTTAGGAAAAACAAGTCTGATTACTTAATTCTATGGAAATCTTGTCCAAAATCTTGAAATAAGAACTCAATATTCATATGGTTTTCTGATTATTTTCTATAGGAATATTAAGACAAATATTCTGTTGAACACTTATCTTTATTATACTAATGTAATCTTAAATTGTATCTCTAGTTGCATAAGCCTGGGAATGTAAGCAAATAGTAGAGATAAAAGAAATAGTTAAAAATGTGAACATACCTAAGCTATAATTCTTTATAGGCACATAAAAAGAACTTGGATTAACCCTCCAAAAATAGCAACTGCACGAACAACTCGTTTATAATATGTGAATGGATAAGTAGTTTACAGAAGCTTATGGCATCAAACTTGTTTGGAAAAGTGAGGAGGGGGGAACAATAATCAATCATCCTAAAGCAATAAACTTTTAACCTTTATCGTGGAGAATTCCAGGCCCAGAGCAAACAAAAGATTACACCAAACTGGGCCACTGTTTCAACCTATTTGCATAAGTCTACATTAGGGACTACAATTACCAACATATATCATATGACACAATAAACTTTATATTTTGTACAGTCCTATGTTCAAACATATGTCAAAAGTCAAAACAAACTCATTAAAATGATCAAACGAGAAAAACAGTCATCATCAATAAACAAGCAATGATAAATCATTCACAAATTTCCAAAGAGATGGAATTTCTCTTCAGATTATACTACTAAATTCAATAGTATAATTCCATAAGAAGTAAACCTATACAACTGGAATAAAATGGAAGAGTAGGGTAAAATCAGTATTATCTCTCCATGAAAACCACGCTACAATATTCAGCTTTCAAAGAGACAATTGTCATCATAAAATCCTTCAATATTTCAATGCTAATTCAATATTGGTGGAATTACAGTGGCAAGGTGAAAGATTTATAAAAAAAGTGTAAAAATTTCATTGAGACATTTCTTCAAGCATGTGGTTGACATATGTATTTATATTCTAATCATTCTATTTCTACGCAATCAAACTGAAATTAAAAATTATGTACCGAAAACTAAACATTCTCACAGGAATAAAAAATTAAAAAAATCACAACAAATTAAATACTTTTCTTTAGAAGCAGAAACAGCGGAACGTGCAATAAAATTGAAGACCTAAATCGTTGTAGATTAACCAATTATATGCCAATTTTGAGAGAATTACAAGATTGCATTTGTCACGCCCTAAATTTCTATATATCTCATTGCAACGGAAGTCTTACTTTTAATTAATTTCTTATGGAATAATTTGAAAAATATCTTTTAGAACATGAACTAACATGTGTATGAAAATTTTTCTTTGGGATTAAAATCAGAATAAATATCATGAATTTAATAATGAAACCTAAACATATAACACATGCCTCAAATAATAAAATTCTAATGATCATGCGACTTCATCTCAATTAAATATAGTTCATATGCAAACCTAACTTATTCAACTTATTTTACAGCATATATAACATCAAATAGGCATATAAAATCATTTTAAAATCTCTTGAACAGGGGAAACATTGTAAAATTCGAAAATCATCCAGTGGGTGTATTTACCAAAATCTGGTATGCACAAACAGTCCCTAAATTATTTCGAAATTCTTATTTCTCTAACATTTCTTATCTTGCCATGATTTTCATAACTACTAAATACCTAGATAAATCATACAACATATTTAAAAAGGAACTACTAAGAAAGTTCCACTTATTTCACATGAAAATCATATCGTAGGAAGTTAAAGGACTAAAAACAAACCCTAGACTTCTACTATGAATAAATTTGTGAAAAAGGCTAATTTCACATAATATCTCATGACACATACACTGCCAAAATTCGGAATTCATGGGGTTTAATACACGTACCATATAGAACATCAAATTCAAGGACTATAATTAATTATAGGACCATAAATCATCTTTTCACATGCAACTTGGACTAATCCACGTTTACACCTAACATAACGTCCAAACAGCCTTCAAATATTCCTAATCTTCTAATTAATCTCTAATATTTAAATATCTTAACAAATGATGTAATTTCTAAATTAATTCACATAATTTCACTTAGGAAAATCCAATTAAAATTCATGCAACCAAAGAAAAACCTAATTTAATAAATTTTGTGTCCTTGCACTAAATAAATTCATAAGGCATAAATCAAGTCTAATCTCTCAAGAAATAAATCAAGAAGTACCAAGATTAAAACATAAAACCGCAAAACATAATCCACTAACAACTTGCATAAAATTTTCGTCCATTATCTCCTTCTCGCATCGCATCCACCCGCCTCCACCGCTTGCCATTACGCCCTTTACTCAAGATCATCTGAAAAATATAATTTCGGTGAATGGGGTGAGTAATCATAAAATAATCACTCAGTGGGGACGTTAGTTCGGAATCTAAATATAAAGGACATGCATACATGAAAACATACCAATCTTTCTTAATCTGTGATACGACTTTCTTATCTAATCTGTGGTATTATCTGAATACCGTGGTCTTATCTGAATACCATGTGCATTATCTGAATGCCTTTAACATATTTGATACTATCTGAGTATCCCTCACCTCTTTAGCATATAAACACATATACACATCAACAAAATATTTAAAAGTCGAACAATAAATACCTCTTTTCACCGTTAAATCCCCTCCTTTGCTTTCTTGGAAAAAGAGATGTGTGCGTACGTCCGACCTTGCTAATATCTTGTGTCGAAACCTCTACTTTTCTTCCTCAAAGTAATGCTCTCGAAAATTCACTCTACTCTATCTCTTAATTCTCGAAAATATCTCTTATGGGGTGGTGTACTAGGCTGCTTAAAATTAAAGGTAGAAGGGTGCTTCAAGGTTCTCAAATATATAGGGCTGAAATTTGTGAAGTGGTCTTCAAAAAATGTGTTGGCCGGAAATAAGAAGGAAAAAGAAATCTTGGCCCATAAATCAAATCTTGGAAAAAATCTTGGTTCAATCTTGAGAAATATCTTGGATCAAATCTTGAAGAATATCTTAAGTCCTCAATACAAAAATAATATTGTATCTAACCATCTCTAATCTTTTGGATATTTAATCCTCAAGTAAAGTCTCTCTATTTTTTTCGAAAATAATTAAGGAAAAGTCTAATTATATCTCTTAATTAATAAAGATACTAACTAACTCTAAATCTTGATATAAATCTCACAAAAAATATCTCTCTTAATGTGGCCTAATTTTCGAAAATAATATAACCCAAAATAATGATCCTTTTCTTGATTCAAATCTTCATAATAAAGTCTAATCCCAAAAGATTAATTCCTCAATTACTACTTTACCCTTAATGAAAAATAATAATTAATGAAATAACACTCTTAATAATTTAATACCTAAAATCTCGAAAATAATAGTCCAAATCCTTAAAATTAAAGTCCTAATCTAGAAGTCCACTAATACTAATCGGATCAACTAATACTAAGTAAGAAATAAAAATAAACTCAAGCTTAAGAACTTAAAGGACTAAAACTGGAAAAGTAAACAAAACATGCCAAGAACTAAAACTTAAGGGGCAAAAACTGCTGCCAAGCTTTGGGGTGTTACAACCTCACCACCTTTAAAAAAATTTCATCCTCGAAAATTCATATGTACGTTGCACGAAAAGCTCGGGGTATTTGTCCTTTAAATCCTCTTCTCTTTCCCATGTCGCCTCTTCAATTCCATGGCAATTCCAACGAACTTTGAGAAGATTCACTTCTCGATTTTTCAAGCGATGCGTCTTCCTATCCAACACTTCAACTGGAACTTCTTAATAGGTTAGATTCTTATCCACCTCCAAGGATGAATAGTCCAACACGTGACTCGGATCATGCACGTATCTCCTCAACATCAACACGTGGAATACGTTGTGCACCACTGCAAGGTTTGGGGGTAAGGCCAAACAATATGCCAAACTACCAACTTTCTCTAGGATTTCAAAAGGTCCAATAAAACGTGGTTGCAACTTTCCTTTACGTCCAAATCTCACGACTCCCTTGGTTGGCGACACCTTCAAGAACACATCATCTCTCTTCTCAAAATGTAGGGGTTTCCTACGCTTATCGGCATATGACTTTTGTCGATCTTAAGCAGCCCGTATCCTCTCTCGAATTTTCTCCACAACCTCAACCGTTTTCTCAACGATTTCGGCCCCTATAATTTGTCGTTCGCCAACTTCGTCCCAAAACAACGGGGATCTACAACGTCGACCATACGAAGCCTCGTGTGATGCCATGTCAATCGTTGCTTGGTAGCTATTGTTGTAAGCGAACTCCACCAATGGCAAGTAATTCTCCCAATTGCCATCGAAGTCCAAAACGCACGCCCTTTGCATGTCTTCAAGTGTTTGAATCATTCTCTCGGATTGACCGTCCATTTGTGGGTGATACGCCGTGCTAAAGTTTAACTTAGTACCCATGGTAAACTGCAAGCTCCTCCAAAACTGTGAAGTGAAACGTGCATCTCTATCCGAAACAATCGAAATGGGAACTCCATGCAATCTCACCACTTCTTGCACATAGACTTGTGCAAGTCGATCAATACTCCACGTTATCTTCATAGGAAGAAAATGAGCCGACTCGGTTAGTCTATCCACAACAACCCATATTGCTTGATTCCCTTTAATCGAGCGAGGTAATCCCACAATGAAGTCCATAGAAATATGCTCCCACTTCCATTGCGGAATCTCTAGAGGTTTCAATAATCCTGATGGCCTTTGATGTTCTGCCTTAACTTGTTGGCAAGTTAAGCATTTCTCCACAAAGCTTCCAATATCACCCTTCATGTTTCTCCACCAAAAGATGGTCCTCAAGTCCCTATACATCTTGGTTCCACCGGGATGAACCGTATAAGGAGTACGGTGTGCCTCTTCCATGATTTCTCTCTTCAACTCTTCATCGTTCGGCACACACAACCTTTCTTCGTACAAAAGAGCTCCATCATTGCCGAAAGTGAAGCCCTTAACTCCCTTTGCTTCGACTAGCTTCTTCAAATATCAGAGAAAGCTGTCCGTCCTTTGAGCTTCAACAATCCATGCTCGGAGTGTGTCTTGTACCGTCAAAGCCGATAAGATAGCTTCCATCTCTTTGGTTGATTCGACCACTTCCAAACCCAAACGTCCGAACTCCTTCACCAACTCCTCTTGAACCGTCAATGAGCAAATAAGGCAAACTTTGTGACTTAGTGCATCCGAGAGTACGTTCGCCTTGCACGGATGATAGTTGATCATTCAATCATAGTCCTTGACCAGCTCTAGCCAACGCCTTTGTCTCATGCTCAACTCCTTTTCTGTGAAAATGTACTGAGACTCTTGTGATCGGTGAAAATCTCGCACTTCGCACCGTAGAGGTAGTGTCTCCATATCTTGAGTGCGTGAACAACTGCCACTAGCTCGAGATCATGAGTGGGGTAGTTCATCTCATGCACCTTCTATTGCCTTGATGCGTAAGCCACTACGTTCCCATGTTGCATCAAAATGCAACCTAACCCTTGCTTTGATGCGACGCTAAAGATCACGAATCCTTCCGAGGGGTCGGGTATTGTGAGCACTGGGGCCGAAACTAATCTCCTCTTCAACTCTTGGAAACTCTTCTCGCAAACATCAGACCATATGAACTTCTCCCCTTTGCGAGTCAACTTTTTCATTGGTGAGGCTATCTTCACAAAGCCCTCGATGAAGCGTCTATAGTATCCAGCCAAACTGAGAAAGCTACGAACGTCGTTCACATTTGTTGGCACCTTCCACTCACTCACGGCCTCCACCTTCGAAGCATCCACATCAAATCCTTGGACCATGATCACATGGCCTAGAAAGTTCACTCGGTCTAACCAAAACTCGCATTTGGTAAACTTTGCAAACAACTGCTCCTTGCATAAAACTTCAAGAACCGTCCTCAAGTGCTCTTCATGTTGCTCCTTACTCCGGGAATAGATTAAGATGCCGTCAATGAACACTATGACGAACCGATCTAAGAATGGGTGAAAGACTAGACTCATCAAGTCCATGAAAATAGCCGGTGCATTGCTCAAACCAAAAGACATTACCACGAACTCATAATGCCCATATCGTGTTCAAAAAGCGGTCTTCGCCCTATCTCCTTCCTTGACCTTCAATTGGTGATAACCCGATCTCAAGTCAACCTTTGAGAACACACTCGCTCCCCTTAGTTGATCGAACAAATCTTCAATTCTAGGTAATGGGTACTTGTTCTTGATCGTGAGTCTATTAAGCTCTCGATAATCGATACACGTCATCCAAGATCAATCCTTCTTCTTCACGAACAAAACTGGCACACCCCACGGTGAGACACTTGGTTGAATAAACTTCATATCCAACAATTCTTGCAGTTGCAT
This sequence comes from Prunella vulgaris, assembly GCA_026898435.1. Lineage (NCBI taxonomy): Eukaryota > Viridiplantae > Streptophyta > Magnoliopsida > Lamiales > Lamiaceae > Prunella > Prunella vulgaris. The sequence goes on from JAPKLY010000980.1 coordinate 62,873, forward strand.
ATTCAACTCTTCTAGTTCCTTCGGTGCCATTCTATATGGTACTTTTGAGATTGGGGAAGCCCCCGGCACAAGATCAATCGCAAACTCCACTTGCCGATCGGGTGGTATCCTGGGCAACTCCTCGGGAAACACATCAACGAACTCATTTGACAATAGCCACGTCTTCAATGTTTACTCCCTTGACATCCGTGTCCATCACATGGACAAGGAATCCTTCGCATCCTTCCTCTTGAAGCATCTCTATGGCTTGCATTGTGGTGACGATCAAATTGTGCATTCTAGGTCGAGACCCAAAATACGTCTGTTAAGTACCTTGTGCAAGATTTTGATGTGTGCAAAACATATGTTTAATTGGCTTAATTTAATCTAACACATGTTCAAAGAAAATTGGTTTTTGAAAGTTATAGTTGTAAGTGAAGTCTGCAGCTGTATACTTGATCATTCTACAGCCAGACATGACCCTACAGCTGTAATGTTACTCTACAACGGATTTTTGTATTTACAGGACTCTACAGCTGCAAGGTTGAAGACCCTACAGTTTAGAAGACCGTTTGAAGAGAGAGTACAAGTCAGAGATTAATTGAAGATTATGAAGACCCTTAAGCACAATTAGTGTAGCTCTCATGCACTCACTAAAATACACTTAAGAGGAGGTTATTTCTAATAAATCTGGAGGATAATGAAGATTATTTTGAAGACAGCAAGAATTCTGAAGAAAATGACAATATTACAACCAGTACTATCCTGTGTGAAGGATGAGGACCACTTCACACATGCCAAATAGAGAGAGAGGAGCCTTATCCTGAATTCAAATTTGAATTCCCCAATGGATAAGTCACAACACCCAATCTATAAATAGAAGATGTCCTCAGAGGAAGCAAGAACATCAACCATGAGCATACAAGCATTCTGCTTAAGCAAGTCTACAGCCAACATATTTTCAGAGAGAGTTTTTATTCTTTGTGTGATTTGTAGGATAGTTCGTTAGGATTTTCTTAGAAAGAATCACACCTTTTGTTGTTGTTCCCTCACCTGTTTTAATTTCTACTTAGTGTAGATATCTCTTTGTGAGGTTCTTGTTAACTCTTTGTGAGTTGTATTCTGAGTGAATAGGGTAGTTAATCTCTAATTAGAATAGGAATCTGAGTGAACTTAGTTCTAAGGGGGAACTACTTGTATTTATCTTAGTGATCTGATCTTAGTGAATTTGGCACCTAAGTGGTATAACAGTGGATGTATGTTATCTTTTTATAGACACTGAACCACTATAAATTCTGTCTATTTACTTTCTTTCAATTATATTTGTGTATTGCATATTTATTTAACTATTACATTCATCATTCTTTTAAAATCGAGTGCATAAACTTTATGTTTTTCACAAAGAAACTGACTCTACAGCTGTAGACTTATCTAAGTCACTCAGCTGTTAAGTTTGTTTAAATTGGTTTTTCACTGCACATTAGAGTATTCTCAAAACACTTTCATGTGTGAGAATCCCTCTTATTTCTTGTCTACAAGTTATCTTTTTGGTTACAAGTTTTGAACTCTGCAGCTGTAGACTTCTATGCACAGCTGTAACCTTTGTGGTCCTGTTTTTAAAGCCTCTTGTAGACTTGTTGTTTTTAAACTTATAGAGGATGCTATAAGGTTCTAGTAACCACTCTTTTGAAAAGTTTGAATATTTTGATTTTGACTCAAGGTCTATTCACCCCCCCTCTAGACCTTGACCACCTAAGGGACCAACAAGTGGTATCAGAGCAGTTGGCCTCCCACTGCTTTGATCAGTACCTAGCTAGATCCTTTTTATTTTTAAAAAACACACCTGCATACTTGCATGGCTCCCAAAATGGTGAAATCCAAGGTTCCAATGTTCTCAGCTGATGATTATGATGAATGGAAGATTAGAATGCAAGCACATTTGTCTGCAATCAATGATGAAATGTGGTCTATCATAGAAGATGGTGCTATACCTATTGTGAAGGTCAACACTACAGCTGATCAGTCAGCTGGACTAGCTCAGATCATCCCCAAACCTAGAAGGGAATGGACAGAGGATGACAAGAGAAGGTCCAATCTTGATAATGTTGCAAAGAACACAATTTATCATTCACTTGATAAAATTGTGTTTAGCAAGATCAAAAGCTGTACAAATTAAAGAAAACAAATTCATGATAGCAGTTCAAAAATTTGAGAACTTCAAGATGAAATCTGGTGAAACTCTTGAAAAGAAAAATGAACATGAAGGTTCTCAGAGGCTTACCTTCTGAATGGGACATGAAGGTCATTGCTATGAGAGAATCAAAGGATTTATCTAAGATATCCACCTTTGAACTCTTTTCAGACCTGAAGGCTTATGAATTTGACATAAGTAGAAGAAAAGAACCTGACAGTAGTAAGGTTACAACTCTAGTGGCTGAAAACCTTCCAGCTACAAGTTCTGCTAATCAAGACTTGGCTCTTTTCATAAAGCAGCTCAAGAAGGTTTGCAAATGGACTAAGAAGAAGCAGTTCACACCAAAGGAGGATGGTAGGGTGAAATCTACAGTACCTAACTCAACTTACTTATGCTATAACTACAGAAAACCTGGACATTATATCAAGGATTGTCCATACCCCAAAGTTGAGAAGTACACAGATGAAGAAAAAAGAATCAGAAAAGATAGAAAGAAAAAGTTTGACAAGGAGAGAATTAGAGCACTACTTTCAGAGTTTGATAAAAACCAGGAAGACTGTCTCTCTTCTTCTCAAAAGTCAACTATAGATTTAGAAGACTCTGAATCTACAGATTCAGATAAAAAAGCCCTAATCTGTCTTATGGCTAATGATGAAGAGGTATGCTCGTCATCATCAAGTTATATTACAGAAAAGGATTCTTCTAATGACATGCTTAGTGCAATTCAAAGACTACAAGAAGAAAATGAAGATCTTAGAAGAGATAATCATATTGGAAGGGAATATGTTAAAGCTTTGTTAGCTGGAGTAGAGGATGCTGAACAGCAACTGCAGATTCTACAAGAACTTAAAGAAGGTTACAGTTGTCTGAAAAATGACAATGAAGAACTCTTTAATGAAGCAAGTTGTAGAGCTGTAGACTGTGCTCAATTGAAGGAAACTATCAGAACTCAAGAACTTATGATAGCTGAACTTGAAGAAATCAATGCTTATTATCAAAAGAAGCTAGATTGTTTTGGAAAGTCATCCAAACAATTGAAAGAAGACTTAACTTTAACAGATTCTGGAATGGAAATATGTCAGATATGTCTCCCTCCTCAAGCATTCAAAGAGGAGGATGAAGCAAGAACTGTATAATTAACAACTCTACAGCTCTTAAAAAGGCTTGGATTGCAAAGAGTAACACTGGAGGAAATCTAAATTATTGGATTTCTATATAACTCACTTTATTTTGCAGGGACATGTTACAACCACCAAAAGAGAGATTTGGTACATAGACAGTGATTGTGCAAGACATATGACTGGAGATATAAGTTTGCTACAAAATGTAAAAGATCACAAAGGTCCTAACGTTGTTTTTGGTGATAATGCTAGTGGAATAGCTAAAGGATTAGGAAGTCTGCTCAAAGGAAATGTTCAGATCAATGATGTTTACTTAGTGTAAAGCATAATTTGCTTAGTGTAAGTCAATTTTGGATTAAAGCATAATTTGCTTACTGTAAGTCAATTTTGGATTAAAGCATAATTTGCTTAGTGTAGAAGGATTAAAGCATAATTTGCTTAGTATAAGTCAATTTTGGGACAAAGGCTACACTGTAGACTTTACACATGACACTTGCATAGTCAAAGATATTGAATCTCAAACCACAAAACTGACAGGAACTAGAAAAGGGAATGTTTACATTGTAGATTGGGACTCTACAGCTGAAACTACCTGTTTTCTAGCTAATAGTTCCAATGAAGTTAGTTGGTTATGGCAGAAAAGGATGAATCACATAAACTTTAAAACCATGAATGAACTTGTGAATAACAGACTTGTAAGAAGTCTGCCAAACACTAAGTTCAGGAAGGAACATCTATGTGATGCCTGTGTTAAAGGGAAACAAATCAAGAAGACTTTCAAAAGCAAGACACACTCAAGCACATCAAGGACACTTGAATTTCTGCATATGGATCTTTTTTGTTATAGTAGATGATTACTCAAGATTTTCTTGGACAATGTTTCTAAGAAAGAAGAGTGAAACTCTACAGAAGCTACCAGAACTACTAAGAAGGATTCAGAATGAAAAGAACTTGAAGATTGTGAAGATCAGATCAGATAGAGGAATAGAATTCACAAATCAAGTCATTGAAGAATATTGTTCACTATATGGCATAATGCATGAATACTATGCAGCTAGAACCCCACAACAGAATGGAGTTGCAGAAAGGAAGAATAGAACACTCAAGGAGGTAGACAGAACAATGATTGTTGAAGCAAAGTTGCCTAAGAAATTTTGGGCAGAAGCAACAAACACTGCATGCTATACTCAAAATAGATGCTTGATAGTGAAAGATCATAAGAAGACTCCATATGAGTTATGGAAACGAAGAACTCCTAATATCTCTTATCCACACATATTTGGATGTAAATGCCACGTACTGAATAATGGAAAAGAACACCTCAAGAGTTTTGATTCAAAGTCAGATGAAGGTATCTTTTTAGGTTATTCTAATGTTAGCAAAGCATTCAGAGTGTATAACAAGAGATTAATGACTGTGGAAGAGTCACATCATGTTGTTTTTTATGAAATTGTTGAAGACTTTAAAGAGGGCAACTCTACAGTCACAAGTCAGCAGCAGTATGTTGAAATCAAAACTCCTGTAGAATTGATTAACAAAGGCTTTGGCACAGTGATAGTTGAGTTACCTCCATTAGAGATTGTTGAAGATTTAGTCAATGAGAATGTTCAAAGAGAAGTAGAAACACCAACAAAAGGACCTGATGAGTCTGCAGTAGGTGAATCTATAGCTGTAGAGAACAATGATCAAAGATTAAAACCTGTATCAGATTTAATTTGGTTGAAAGATCACCCCCCTGAGCATGTAATTGGAAATCTATCAGATGCATTAAAGACCAGAAAACAAATCCCTGAGGCAATGTTTGCTACATTAATTTTTGTCATCTTTAGAACCTACTGATATTCATGAAGCACTGCAAGATGTCAATTGGATTATTGCAATGTAAAAGAATTGAATGGTTTTGAGAGAAATCAAGTATGGGAACTTGTTTCAAGACCTAGGAATCACAAAGTGATTGGAACTAGGTGGGTGTTCAAGAATAAACTTGATGAAGATGGAATTGTGACCAGAAATAAAGCAAGGCTAGTTGCTCAAGGCTATTGTCAATCTGAAGGCATAAATTTTGATGAATCCTTTGCCCCAGTTGCAACATTAGAAGCTATAAGAATATTTCTAGCCTATGCTGCACATATGAACTTTACAGTCTATCAAATGGATGTAAAGAGTGCATTTCTTAATGGTTTACTATCAGAAGAAGTGTATGTTGATCAACCACAAGGATTTGAGGAATATACAGCTGAAAACATGGTTTATAAGCTTAGAAAGGCTATTTATGGACTTAAGCAAGCACCAAGAGTATGGTATGATACCCTATGTGATCATTTGATAAAAAATGGATTCAAAAAGGGTATGGTTGACAAGACCTTATTCAGATTACAACATGGAAATGACATATTGCTTGTTCAAATCTATGTTGATGATATAATCTTTGGCTCAACCAATGAAAAATTATGCAGAAAGTTTTCTAAGCTCATGACTGAGAAATTTGAAATGAACATGATAGGAAATCTGAATTTCTTTTTGGGATTACAAGTTAAGAAAATGAGAGATGAAATTTTCATCAATCAAGCCAAATACACTCAAGACCTTATCAAATGATTTGGAATGGACAGCTCTAGGCCTACCAATATACCTATGACACCTTCTGTGAGTCTTGACAAAGATGAGAATGGCAAAAGTGTTGATGTAACCAAATATAGGAGGTTAATTGGATCATTGCTATACCTTACAGCCAGCAGACCTGATATCATGTTTGCAGTAGCTGTATGTGCTAGATTCCAAGTTAATCCTAAGGAATCACACTTTAATGCTGTAAAGAAGATCAATAAATTTGTCAAATCCACACAAAATCTAGGATTATGGTATCCTAAAGAAGGAGGAATTGAACTCATTGGTTACACTGACTCAGATTTTGCAGGCTGCAAGATTGATAGAAAAAGTACTAGTGGGATTTGTCAATTCCAAGGTGAAAGATTGGTGGCATGGCACAGTAAGAAGCAAAATTCATTTGCTCTCTCTACAGCTGAGGCAGAGTACATTGCTGCTGGAAGTTGTTGTGCACAAATCTTATGGATGCAATATCAATTACAAGACTATGGGATTGATGCAAGAGAAATTACTATATTCTTTGACAATACAAGTGCTATTGCTATTACACAGAATCCAGTTTTAAACTCTAGGTCAAAACATATAGATGTAAGGTATCATTTCATAAGGGATCATGTTGAAAGAAAGGATGTGAAATTGACAAAGATTCACATTGATTTGAATCTTGCTGATATTTTCACTAAACCTTTGTGTGAATCAAGATTTTCAATCTTGAGAGGTAATTTGGGAATGTTAGAATTGTGAGAAGACTTTGTGAAAATCACTAAATTGCCAAGACAAACCTAGAAAATTGGAAACTCATTGAAAAGGAATTTGCTGCTGCAAGTCACTCAACTGCAGAGTTGCTAACTCTACAGCTATAGACTTAGCACTGAACTGCTAATTCCTCACAACTGTAGATTTCCATATTCTAAAATTTACAGTACTTTGTACAATTCTAACTATTAAATGGAGCACTACAAATTCAGAAACGTCAGTACTTAGTGACAGACATTTTGGATTTATTCAGCATTTTAATTAATAAAATGTTTGAATTTGTGTAACATTTTTAATGAATTTAAATTCTATGTGAGTTATGTTTTGGACAGACTTAATTTTAAGTTTTGGTTCGAAATTTAAAAACTCATAAATTTTAGGTCAAAGACAGTTATACCCCTGTTCTGTCTTAAATGATTGTTTAAGGAAAGGTATTTAAAGGACTCTTCATCTTTTTATATCTTACTTTACATTCGGACCCCCTGAGAACAAAACACTCCCTATCTCTCACTCTCTAAAACCAATCGACATGGCCATGAAAGTAATCTTTGGAGCTCTGTTCGACTTTGATAAAATCTAGAAGAAGCATCCCACTGATGCAATGGAAAGTGTAGTAAGATATATTGTGAATCAAGGGATTCATTATTGTCTCACTCATAATCCAGGAACTTATGATGATAAAATAGTACAAGAGTTCTACAAGAATGCTGATGCAAATGTGGAGAGAAAAACACTTTCTATAAAGATGCTAGGAAGAAATGTTAACATCACAGCTGAAGACATATGCAGAGCATTACATTTGGGGAATGAAGGTGATTCTCATGACAACCTCAATTTTGCTGATGAAGACAAGAGATATTGGAGGAAGATCACTACAAAGAAGCCGTTTCCTGAAAATTGGAAGAGAACATTCAAGAATGACGACCTTGCAGTTGAGTATGTATATCTCTATGAAGCTATTGATAAATGTTTGTTGTGTAGAACTGGAGCTCATGATACTGGTACAATACTCATGTGGGATTTAATGATTGCAATTGATAAAGAAGTTAAGATTGATATAGAAGAGCTTTTACTAAGAAATATTGCTACCGATGTGGTAAAAGCTGGGAAAAACAAAGGTTTTGGACTTTTCTTGAACTATATTCTGAAGGAAGTAGGATTTTCTTTGTTTAACGGTCATGATGGACAACCCATTCTTATTCATCAAATTATTGGAAAAGCCAACTTCAAGAGAGGAGTTGTGGATGCTCCTATGCCTCCTAAATCTAAGAAGAGAAAGTAGAATAAATCTTAAGCAAAGAAGAGTACAGTTGCAAGTCCTCTGAAGCATTATGAGAGGAAAAAGAAAAATGTGAGGAGAAAACTCTTATTGGTGGATGAACCCAGTTAATTTGAGGATGAGATTGTTAGAGAAAGAAGACAAAAGAAACATCACACAAAGAAAGCTACTGAAGAGGAAACTGACAAGTCTAAAGCTATAGACTTGCCAAATATCCAGTTGAAAGAATAGATGGATTTGAAGAAGAAAGATAAAAATTTGATGACTGGAAGATAGTAAGGGTAGAATTGGAGAATCTGACAGTTGAAGAGAGGAATTTGTTCCAGTGGGTTATTGACTGGACAAATTGTGATGATGTGAATGAACTTATGAAGCCTAATTTTCTTGAAGAGTTTCTTGCTGAGAAACTAAGAAAGAATAAAGGAAAGGGAAAGCAAGTTGTTACTGAAGTGTCAGAAAAGCAGAAAATCACTAAGTCAGCAGCTGCAGCTTTGAGAGTTGCAATGGGATCTGAGAGAGATCCAGAAGCTGAATATCCTGAAGCTAATTATGAGGTTGTAAGCTCAGAAAGTGAAGAGGATATACCACAGAGAGTTGGTGAAGGAAGTCGTCAAGTAGTTGAAGCTGAGGGCTTAACTACTTTGGCTGAAGAGGCAATCTTGTTGGAGTCTGCAGGAGCTAGTGCTGCAGATCCAGTGGTGAATATTGATGAGACAGCTCTTGAACAGCCTGATTCAGAGAAAGAGAAAGAGGCAGAGAAGGCTGATTCACCTTGCAAAGAGCCCAAAGACAAGCCTGATGATGATGAAGGAAATGAGATGATGCATCAATGGGTGGTGCTCAAGCTCGACCTGTGCAAATTGAAGCTCAACCCACTCAAGAGGCTCAAGCTGATGAGCAAATCATTGAAGACACCTCTAGGGAAATTGATGAAAGTGCAAAGGATTTATCCAATCCTATCACAAGTATCTTCAATCAACCCCCTTCTGCCATGTTCACACTTGAGGAATTCTATCAGCAAGGCACTCCTCCCCTACAGAGTTATTCAGCCTTGGAAAGAGAAAATATAGATGATTATATGGTTGATTTCTCAATAGAAAAGATAGATCTTGTCTTAACTCCTAGCAAGAGGAAGACTACTACTGAAGACTCTACATGTGTAGAGTTGGTACCTTCTAAAGCTCAGAAGATTATCAAAGGAAAGGAGTTGGTGATTAGGGAAGGTGATTCAGAAGAAGAAGATAGTGATATATTTCCCAAGATGACACCTAAAGAGGTTGTATCAAAGTTGCAAAATTTGGAGATTCATTCAAGGGAATTGAAGCTAAAATTATTAAACAAGTGAAAAGGGTGCCTGATGCCATAATTTCTCAGAAAGTAAGAAAAGGAATGGAGGATTTGGTTAAGAAAGTTGAAGAAAGAGGATTAGAGGAAAAGAAAGTACTGGAAAAGAACTTTAAAGCTGTTGTGGATGGTTTCTTGAATCCGAATGAACTGGTTAGACAAAATATTATTCAGAAGACAAGAGAAATCACATCTCTACAGTCAGATATCAACTTGATGAAAGATGATTCTTTCAATCTAAAGTTAGAAGTTCAAAGTATGAAGAATGAGATGACTAGAATGATCTCTAGTAATGAAAGCATGAAGACAGATCTTATGAGCAAACTTTCTACCATTTTGTCACATATTGATGTTGGCAAAAAGGGGGAAAGTAAAATTGAAGAAGAGATCAAGGAAGGTGATAAGGTCACTGAGGATATTTGGAGAATGTTAAAGATATTGGAAAATCTTTGGCTAAGGAATTTGAAGCTGCAAAGTCAAAGGATTTGTCCATAAGACTGGGAGAACAGCCATAGGAAAGATCACACCCTGAACAGATGAAAGGAAGTTCTAAAGGAAGTAAGATTATACAACTCCCTAAATCTACAATTGGAAAGAAATCTACAGCCCAAAAACCTGTTGGATACTGGGAAAAGACTGTGAAAGAGTCTCAAGCAAGGAAGAAAGAGAAGGAAGAAAGAGAAAAAGAAGAAAGAGAGAAACAGAGAAAGAAAGATTCTGAGGAATCTACAACCATTGTTAATGTTCAGCCCTTGAACATTCAACCTCTTAGCATGATACCTTCTGATGCAAAGAATGAAGAAGCTGAGAAGGAAAAAGCAATGAAATCAGAGTTTGGCATTTTATGGGAAGAAATTCTGAGTATCTGTAACAGGCACACAGTGATAAAGAAGATCAAGTATAAGAAAGATAGATTTCAGTAGTTTAAAGCATTTAAGGCTGATGGAACTCTATACAGTGGAGATAATGCTCATCTCCTTGGTGGGAAGAAGAAGAGAGCTCCACTTTCTAAGAAAATTTTCAAATCAAAGAAATAAGAAGAAGAGTTTGAAGAATATGAATTCCAGATGATGATGAAGTACATTGAAGAAGATGAGAAGAATATGAAGCTGAAAGAACAAGGAGTATTCAAGCCTCAAGATGAATCAGATGATGAAGATGAGGAAGATGCTGATCCCAAGCACAGGAGGAGATGAAGATTCAATAGATTAGACACTAAAACTACTTAGTTTTTAGTCTAATTACATTTCGTAAGCTGTATCTTTGAACCCCTTTTATTTATGCAGTTTTTCCTTCTGTTGGTTTATTTGGTTTTATGCTGTTCTGTCCTTGTTTCTGTTATTTGTGGCAATATCTTATTGCTACTGTTTTTTGTTGTGATGATGTGTTTGCCAACAACAAAATAGGGGGAAATTGTTAAGTACCTTGTGCTAGATTTTGATGTGTGCAAAACATATGTTTAATTGGCTTAATTTAATCTAACACTTGTTCTAAGGAAGTTGGTTTTTGAAAGTTATAATTGTAAGTGAACTCTGCAGCTGTATACTTGATCATTCTACAGCCAGACATGACCCTACAGCTCTAATGTTTCTCTACAGCCGATTTTTGTATTTATAGGACTCTACAGCTGCAAGGTTGAAGACCCTACAGTTGAGAAGATCGTTTGAAGAGAGAGTACAAGTCAGAGATTAATTTAAGATTATGAAGACCCTTAAGCACAATTAGTGTAGCTCTCATGCACTCATTAAATTACACTAAAGAGGAGGTTATTTCTATTAAATCTGGAGGATAATGACGATTGTTTTGAAGACAGCCAGGATTCTGAAGAAAAAGACAATAGTACAATCAGTACTATCCTGTGTGAAGGATGAGGACCACTCACACATGCCAAATAGAGAGAGAGAGGAGCCTTATCCTGAATTCAAATTTGAATTCCCCAACGGATAAGTCACACCACTCAATCTATAAATAGAAGATGTCCTCAGAGGAAGCAACAACAACAACCCTGAGCATATAAGCATTCTGCCTAAGCAAGTCTACAGCCAACATATTTTCAGAGAGAGTTTTTATTCTTTGTGTGATTCATAGGATAGTTGGTTAGGATTTTCTTAGAAAGAATGACACCTTTTGTTGTTTTTCCCTCACCTGTTTTAATTTCTACTTAGTGTAGATATCTCTTTGTGAGGTTTTTGTTAACTCTTTGTGAGTTGTATTCAAAGTGAATAGGGTAGTTATTCTCTTGTTAGAATAGGAATATGAGTGAACCTAGTTCTAAGGGGGAACTACTTGTATTGATCTTAGTGAATTTGGCACCTAAGTGGTGTAATAGTGGATGTAGGTTGTCTTTTTATAGACACTGAACCACTATAAATTCTGTATATTTACTTTCTGACATTTATATTTATGTATTGCATTTTTATTTAACTATTACATTCATCATTATTTTAATATCGAGTGCATAAACGTTGTGTTTTTCACAAAGAAACTGACTCTACAGCTGTAGACTTGTCTAAGTCACTCAGCTGTTAAGTTTGTTTAAATTGGTTTTTCATTAACACTCACTTATTTTCCGCTGCACATTAGAGTATTCTCAATACACTTACAAGTGTGAGAATCCCTCTGATTTCTTATCTACAAGTTATCTTTTTGGTTGCAAGTTTAGAACTCTGCAGCTGTAGACTTCTATAGTCCACAGCTGTAACCTTTGTGGTCCTGTTATTAAAACCTCTTATAGACTTGTTGTTTTTGAACTTATAGAGGATACAGTAAGGTTCTAGTAACCCTCCCTTTGAAAAGTTTTGAAAATTTTGATTTTGACTCAAGGTCTATTCACCCCCCCTCTAGACCTTGACCACTTAAGGGACCAACAACGTCAACTCCTCTCCTCTAGCCAACTTGAGCGTCACTTCCCTCTTCTCACAATCAATAGTGGCATGGTACTTCGCTAGCCAATCCATTCCAAAGATAACGTCAAATTTTCCCATCTCGATGAGATGTAACTCCCCTTCAAGACTCCTCCCACGGATTTCTAGCTTTGCGTTCGAAATAATCTTACTCGTAAAAACAGCCTTAACCGAAGGTGTACTAACTTCTAGAGGTTTACTACTATCAACTAGTTCACAACCAATCCTCATGCAACATTGATGCGAGATAAAAGAATGCATAGCTCCGGTATCAAACAAAGCAATTATTGGTACCGAATTTAAGGTAAGAATACCTGCCAATGTCTTCTAAGGAGATTGATCCTCATCCGGCTCCCCCGTGAGTGAAAACACTTGTACCGTAGTAGTAGGTGCGGCGCCCCTAGGTAGTAGAGGGCACTGCGGAGACTTATGCCCCGGTTTGCGATATTGATAACAGACATCCTTCCCCATGAGGCAATCTCCCCCATGGTTTTTTCCACACTTCGTACATGCCGTTCTTAGCACTTGATTTCCTTGTCTAGGACTAAAGCCTTGAGTCACTCCTTGTCCTTGCACACCACGTTAGGTAATTTCCTTGCTTCGCCAGATTGGTCCCACTTCCTCTTGTTATCCCGTGACCTCCTATCCGCTTCATCCTTCAAACAATCTGCTACTGGCTCGGCTCTCTTAAAGGCTTCGGGAAAAGTTAGGTTTCCCAAAGCTACTAAAATGTGTTGAATCTCAGTCCATAGCCCTTTAGTGAAACGAAGAACGCATTTGTGCTCGGTGTCGACTAGATGGTGAGCAAAACGTGCCAACTGGCTAAACTTCAACTCATACTCCGCAACTGTCATGTCTCCTTGTTGCAAATCTAGGAACTCGCTCTCCTTCCTATCCTTGTAGGATTGAGGGTAGTATCTCTCCATCACTATCTCCTTGAAACGCTCCCAAGTCAAGGCGTGCCTCTCTTCAACTTGGCGGACTCTCCAATAGCTTTCCCACCAATGGTCAGCATCTTGAATCAGTTGGAATGCCAAGCAAGCAATCCGCTGTGCATCAGTGCACTCTATCAGCTGGAAAATCCTCTCCATTGATCGGAACAACTCCTCAGCTGTGTCCGGTCTGTCTCGTCCATTGAAGGTAGCAGGCTTGTACCTCCCAAACTGTTCTACTACTTACGCGGTATTGTTGACAATGGGGGCATAAAGGGGTTCACGTCTTGGAGGCATCTTTAACGGAAGATCCCACAAGACAATGAAATTGCTTAACCGATTCTAACAATTCTAGAAAAAGTCCTACGGAACTTATTCATACTCAATGCTTCTAAACATATCTCACTAGGTATTCATACTTTATCAAAAATGTTAAACATATTTTCCTAGGCCGACGTACAAACACAACATTTTAAATCTTGCATAATATTTCTTGAAAAGAACTTTTTTAAAAGAATTTCTTAAATCACTTTTTACAACTCATGCGGCCTTTCATAATTTCTCATAAAATATCTTTCATGACCTTGTTATGCCTCGAAAATACATAATACCTTAGGACTCGGAGATGGCTGCGGCGGTGGTGGTGATGGATGGAGATCTTTCTTTTCATTAAACTTTTCAATAAAACTTCACATAATACTATGCACATAATCACATAGAGCACATAAGAAAATACTTTAATTTTTGAAAGACTACAAGAACGTAGACCTGCTCTGATACCATACTGTCATGCCCTAAATTTCTATATATCTCATTGCAACGGAAGTCTTACTTTAAATTAATTTCTTATCGAATAATTTGAAAAATATCTTTTAGAACGTGAACTAACATGTCTATGAAAAATTTTCTTTTCTTTAAGAAACCCTTGGGATTAAAATCAGAATAAATCTCATGAATTTATTAATGAAATCTAAACATATAACACATGCCTCAAATAATAAAATTCTAATGATCATGCGACTTCATCTCAATTAAATATAGTTCATATGCAATCCTAACTTATTCTACTTATTATACAGCATATATAACATCAAATAGACATATAAAATCATTTAGAAATCTCGTGAACAGTGTCAAGATTGTAAAATTCGAAAATCATCCAGAGGGTGTATTTACCAAAATCTGGTGTGCACAAACAATCCCTTAATTATTTCAAAATTCTTATTTCTCTAACACTTCTTATCCTGCCATGATTTTCATAACTACGTACTAAATACCTAAATAAATCATACAAAACATATAAAAAGGAATTACTAAGAAAGTTCCACTTATTTCACATAAAAATCATATCGTAGGAAGTTAAAGGACTAAAAACAAACCCTTGACTTCTACTATGAATAAATTCGTGAAAAAGGCTAATTTCACATATTATCTCATGACACATACACTGCCAAGATTCGGAATTCATGGGGTTTTAATACCCGTATCATATAGAACATGAAATTCAAGGCTATAATTAATTATAGGACCATAAATCATCTCTTCACATGCAACTTGGACTAATCCACTTTTACACCTAAAATAACGTCCAAACAGCCTTCAAATATTCCTAATCTTCTAATTAATCTCTAATATTTACATATCTTAACACATGATGTAATTTCTAAATTAGTTCACATAATTTCACATAGGAAAATCCAATAAAAATTCATGCAACCAAAGAAAAACCTAATTTAATTAATTACGAGTCAAGTCTAATCTCTCAAGAAATAAATTCATAAGTCATAAATCAAGTCTAATCTCTCAAGAAATAAATCAAGAAGTACCAAGATTAAAACATAAAACCTCAAAACATAATCCACTAACATCTTGCATAAAATTTTCTTCCATTATCTCCTTTCTCGCCTCGCATCGCATCCACCCGCCTCCACCGCTTGCCATTACGCCCTTTACTAAAGATCATCTAATAAATATAATTTCGGTGAAAGGGGTGAGTAATCATAATATAATCACTCAGTGGGGATGTTAGTTCGAAATCTAAATATAAAGGACATGCATACATGAAAAACATACCAATCTTATTCTTTGATACGACTTTCGTATCTAATATGTGGTATTATCTGAATACCATGTGCATTATCTGATTGCCTTTAACATATTTGATACTATCTGAGTATCCCTCACCTCTTTAGCATATAAACACATAAACACATCAACAAAATATTTAAAAGTCGAACCATAAATACCACTTTTCACCGTTAAATCCCCACCTTTGCTTTCTTGGAAAAAGAGATGCGTGCGTACGTCTGGCCTTGCAAAAACCTTGCGTCGAAACCTCTACTTCTCTTCCTCAAAGTAATGCTCTCGAAAATTCACTCTACTCTCTCTCTTAAATCTTGCATAATATTTCTTGAAAAGAACTTTTTTAAAAGAATTTCTTAAATCACTTTTTACAACTCATGCGGCCTTTCATAACTTCTCATAAAATATCTTCCATGACCTTGTCATGCCTCGAAAATACGTAAAACCTTAGGACTCGGAGATGGCTGCGGCGGTGGTGGTGATGGATGGAGATCTCACTTTTAATTAAACTTTTCAATAAAACTTCACATGATACTATCAACATAATCACATAGAGCACATAAGAAAATACTTTAATTTTTACAAGACTACAAGAACGTTGACCTGCTCTGATACCATAATCTCACTCCCTAAATTTCTATATATCTCATCGCAACGGAAGTCTTACTTTTAATTAATTTCTTATGGAATAATTTGAAAAATATCTTTTAGAACGTGAACTAACATGTCTATGAAGAATTTTCTTTTCTTTAAGAAACCCTTGGGATTAAAATCAGAATAAATCTCATGAATTTAATAATGAAACCTAAACATATAACACATGCCTCAAATAATAAAATACTAATGATCATGCGACTTCATCTCAATTAAATATAGTTCATATGCAATCCTAACTTATTCTACTTATTATACAGCATATATAACATCAAATAGACATATAAAATCATTTAGAAATCTCGAGAACAGTGGAAACATTGTAAAATTCGAAAATCATTCAGTGGGTGAGGTTGTAACACCCAAGAGTAAGCTGATGTTTTCGTCCCCTAACTTTTCCTTTTTGGCGTGTTTAATTGTTTTCCTAGTTTAGTCCCTTAAGTTTTGTACTTTAGTATTTTATCTTTTGTTTAGTATTAGTTCTTAATCCTTTTAGTATTAGAAGACTTTAGAGCTTAAGTTGTGATACTTTTGGCATTTAGAAGTAATACTTAAGTTTGAATTATTAGACTTTATTAATACTTAGAGTTTTAGTCCTTTAAGATTAGAAATAATTAGAATTGAGGATTTAATTGGGATTAGAATTTATTTTCCTTAAGAAATTCGAATTTTATTAAGAGAAGCATTTTTAGGAGAGAGGAAATTCCAAGTTTGTTACAAGAATGAGGGTAGATTTGGAAGAATCAAGGTCTAGAGTTAGTTAGAGTCCTAATATTTGATTAAGAAAGATATGATTATATTCAGGGGATATTTTCGAAACTTAGCCATAAGAATTAATTAAATTGAAGTCTTGAGGTTATTAAATTATTATATTGGAGATATTAGAAAGATATGCCAAGATATGACTAAGATTTTCCAAGATTTGTCCAATATGTTCATTATCCCTTTTTCCATCATTATATTCGGTCATATTAAGTCTTTTATCACCAAGATATCATTCTAAGATCCAAACCCAAGATTTGTTCATGCTACACCTACAAGTTCGGCCACCTCATCATTTAAACCAAGATTATATTGATTCTAGTCCTATAAATTCGAAATTTCTCTTATTGCAAACCAAGATATGATTTATTTCCAAGATATCATTAAGACTTGTTCATAAGCCATATATTTCTTTTCCTTCTCAAGTTTTCGGTCATATTCACCTATAACCCATAAATTTCGAGAAATCACCCTATTACAAGTTAGAATATATTTTATTGCTAAGATATCTTCAAGATTTGATCATGAAATCAAATATTTCCTTCCCCTATCTGGTTAATTTTCGTCCAGCCCCCATTACCAGCCCATAATATTTATTTAATGTTCATATATTCATCAAGATATTATTTTAAGCCCTATATCTTTCCATCCTATAAATATAGGACCCTTATTGGCACCCAATTCTCACCTACACCTTTATCATTTTTGATAATTGAGAGAGTTAGAGAGAGACATATTTTCGAAAATTCTTAGAGATTAGAGTTGAGAAAATTCGAGTTCATCTTGTGTAAGAAAAGTTGGAGGATTAGAAAGCCGGACGTACACACACAAACCGTTTTCAATTTCAAGAAATCAAGGTGGGGATCTTACGGTGAAAAAGTGGTATTTGGTTCAATTTTTAAATACTATGTTGATGTGTTTATATGTTTATATGCTAAGAAGAATGGCTGCTTTTAGTACCAACAAGATTCACGGATACTAAAGGGAAACCTTGTAGTGTCAACAGATGCGTTAAGTCGTATTCAATCAGATGCGTTAAATCGTATTCAATCAGATGCGTTAAGTCGTATTCAATCAGATGCGTTAAGTCGTATTCAATTAGATACGTTAAGTCGTATTCAATCAGATGCGTTAAGTCATATTCAATATGTATGTATGGTATGTTTTCATGTACGCATGTCCATTATATTTAGACTTCGAACTAACGTTTCCCCATTGAGAGTTATTTATAATTTCTCACCCCTTTCACCAAACTATTTTTCAGATTATGTCGAGTATGGGACGAGGTGGCTAGCGGAGGAGGCGTGTGGATGTGGGAAATAACGAAGATATGAAAAGATGATTTCACACGCAAGTTATTCGTTTAATACGTTTATTACGATTTACTTGATTTTTTATTTTTAATTTTGCATGAAGAATTTAAATTGAATTTGTGATTTAGAGATTATTCTGGTGTTTGAAGACTTTTTATCAAGATAAGACTTTGAAAGATTTGATGATTCCTATGATTCTATTCTATGTTAAAGATTTTGGATTATATTAGAAAATTTCCATGTGATAGGATATTCAATTGTTAAAAAATTAAATTGGGCAGATAAATCATGTTTTAGGGCAGTAAGTAGACGTGTCTTATGAGAATATATGTTAGGAATTAAGTTGCATGTGAATAGATATGATTTTTGGTCCTATATATTAATTAGAGTCCTTAATATTGCATGACTAGAATTAACGTTTTATAACTCCATTAATTCCGAAATTTTAACAGTATATTAGTCATGAAAAATTATGCATGTAAACCAAATTTCACGATTTTATCAATAGTAGAAGTCTAGGGTTTAATATTAGTCCTTTAATTACCTAGTATACGACTTTTAAGAAATAAATCAAGAAGTTTTCATTAATAAAATATTTTTTATCAGTATTATATGATTTAATAAGTATTTTAGACGTGATTAATTATGTGGCAATATGAGATTTGTTAAAAGAATGAATTTCTAGAAAGCTAGTGGACTATTTTTTGAAAAATATTGTGTTTATAGTTGTACACGAGTTTATGTTTGATCCTATGAGTTTAAATCTGATATTATGTGATTTGCTAAGTTAGAATTATTTAGGTTGCATGTAGATTTAATTATTTGTGGTATATTAGCATGTTTTAAATGATTATTAATATTCAAGGCATGTAATTTATGTTAAGATTTTATTTTGTGATTTATGTGAAAGTATTATGTTTTAATTCAAAGAGTTTTTAAAGAAAAAGAAAAATTTATTTCATGATAAGTTAGATCACACCCAAAGGATTACTTTTCAAGATTTATTAAAGATTTCCGCTGTATTTAAAGGTTAGGGTGTGACAGTATGGTATCAGAGCGGGTCTACGTTCTTGTAGACTCGTAAAATTAAAAGTGTTATTTTTATGTGCTATACATGATTTTATGAGATGATTTCAAGAAAAGTTGTGAAAAAGGATATTGTAAAAGTTTAATGAAAGAAAGATCTCCATCCGTCACCGCCGCCGCAGCCATCTCCGAGTCCTAAGGTATGTAAAGATTTTCAAAAGTTCAAGTTTATGATTTCAAAGGCATGATTTATGA
This sequence comes from Prunella vulgaris, assembly GCA_026898435.1. Lineage (NCBI taxonomy): Eukaryota > Viridiplantae > Streptophyta > Magnoliopsida > Lamiales > Lamiaceae > Prunella > Prunella vulgaris. Next base: position 82,080 of record JAPKLY010000980.1, read on the forward strand.
TTTATGAGGCATGATAAGGTCATGAAAGATATTCTATGAAAGTTATGAAATGCCACATGAGTGGTAAGAAAAGATTCAAGAAAAAGTCTTTTAAGAAAATTATTTTTCAAGAAAATGTTATGCAAGTTTTAATGTGTGTTGTACAACGGCTTAGGAAGGTATGTTAAGGATTTGATTAAGTATAAAAGTTCAAGCATGTTTAGATGTTATGAGTAAGAATAAGTTTTAGGACCGTTTTTAGAATTGTTTGTTTTCGTTTAAATCTTGTTTGTTGTCTTGTGGGATCGATCATTTAGATGCCTCCGAGACGTAACTGTACCTTTGATATGTCAAGTGGTAACGGTCAGCCGCAAGTTAACCCCGTGGCTAACAATGTTGCACCGTTGCTACATGCCGCGCAAGTAGTTGAGCAGTTTAGGAGGTACAAACCGGCTACCTTCAACGGACGTGACGGACCGGATGCTGGTGAAGAATGGTTCCGTTCGATGGAGAGGATATTTCAATTGATCGAGTGTACGGATGCTCAACGGATTGCTTGCGTAGCATTTCAGTTGGTTCAAGATGCCGATCATTGGTGGGAGAGCCATTGGAGGATCCACCCGGTTGAAGAGAGGCAAGCCTTGACATGGGATCGATTCAAGGAGATTTTGATGGAGCGCTACTACCCACAGTCCTACAAGGATAGGAAGGAACGCGAGTTTCTAGATCTTCGCCAAGGCAACATGACGGTCGCGGAGTACGAGCTAAAATTCAGCGAACTAGCACGTTTTGCTCATCACCTTGTCGACACCGAGCAAAAGCGTGTCCTTCGTTTCACCAAAGGGCTTAGAGCCGAGCTTCAACATGTGATAATAGCTTTGGGAAATCTATCTTTTCCCGAAGTTTTGGAGAGAGCCGAGCAAATGGCGGCTTGTTTGAAGAAAGAATCGGAGAGGAGATTCCGAGAGAATAAACGGAAATGGGAGCAGCCTAGTGGAGCAAGGAAATTGCCAAACCGTGGTGTGCAAGGGCAAGGAGCGACACAAGGTGCTAGATCTAAGCAAATAGGCCAAGTGACGACATCGGCATGTGCAAAGTGTGGAAGGCCGCATAGGGGAGAGTGCCTCATGGGAAAGGATGTTTGCTATCGATGCCACAAACCGGGGCACCGAGCGCCTGATTGTCCAACTAAGGGAGCTGGCCAAGCACGTGTGTTCTCACTTACGGGAGAGCCGGATGAGGATCAATCTCCTTCGGAAACGTTGGAAGGTATGCTCACTTTAAATTCGGTACCAATAACTGCCTTGTTTGATATCGGAGCTACACATTCTTTCATCTCGCATAGTTGTTGCATGAAGATTGGTTGTGATCTTGTTGATAGTAGTAAACCCTTAGAAGTTAGTATCCCCTCGGGTAAAACTGTTTTTACAAGTAAGATCGTTTCGAACGCAAAGCTTGAAATTTGTGGGAGGAACCTCGAAGGAGAGTTGCATGTCATCGAGATGGGCCAATTCGATGTTATCTTTGGCATGGATTGGCTAGCAAAGTATCATGCCACTATCAATTGCGAGAAGAGGGAGGTGACACTCAAGTTGGCTAGTGGAGAGGAGTTGACGTATTTCGGGTCTCGACCTAGCAAGCATAATTTGATCATCACCGCAATGCAAGCCATGGAAATGCTCAAGGAAGAAGGGTGCGAGGGTTTTCTTGTCCATGTGATGGGCACGGATACTAAAGGACCGAACATGGAGGACGTGGCTGTTGTCAACGAGTTCGTTGATGTTTTTCCCAAAGAGTTACCCGGAATTCCACCCGACCGACAAGTGGAATTTGCGATCGACCTAGTACCGGGGGCTGCCCCAATTTCAAAAGCACCTTACCGTATGGCGCCGAAGGAGCTCGAGGAGTTAAAGATGCAATTGCAAGAGTTATTGGATAAGAAGTTCATCCAACCAAGTGTTTCGCCTTGGGGAGCGCCAGTCTTATTTGTGAAGAAGAAAGATGGTTCGTGGAGGATGTGCATTGACTATCGCGAGCTTAATCGACTCACGATTAAGAACAAGTATCCTTTGCCAAGGATAGATGATTTGTTCGATCAACTTAGAGGGGCAAGCGTATTCTCAAAGGTCAACTTGAGATCGGGTTACCATCAATTGAAGATCAAAGAAGGAGATAGAGCAAAGACCGCTTTTCGCACACGCTATGGACACTACGAGTTCGTGGTGATGCCGTTCGGATTGAGCAATGCACCGGCTGTCTTCATGGACTTGATGAACCGAGTCTTTCATCCCTTTTTAGATCGGTTTGTCATAGTGTTCATCGATGATATCCTAATCTATTCCCGGAGTAAGGAGGAACATGAGGAGCACTTAAGGATGGTACTTGGAGTCTTGCGCAAGGAGCAGTTGTTTGCAAAATTTTCCAAGTGCGAGTTTTGGCTAGATCGAGTGAACTTTCTAGGCCACGTAATCACGGCCCAAGGAGTTGAAGTGGATGCATCAAAAGTGGATGCCGTAAGCGAGTGGAAAGCACCAACAAATGTGAACGAGGTTCGTAGCTTTCTTGGCTTAGCCGGTTACTATAGACGCTTCATTGAGGGTTTTGCCAAGATAGCCTCACCAATGACCAAGTTGACTCGTAAGGGAGAGAAGTTCGTGTGGTCCAAGGTTTGTGAGAAGAGTTTCCAAGAGTTGAAGGAGAGATTGGTTTCAGCCCCAGTTCTTACCATTCCCAATCCTTTGGAAGGATTTGTGATCTATAGCGACGCATCGAAGCAAGGACTAGGATGTGTGTTGATGCAACATGGGAAAGTCGTGGCATACGCATCAAGGCAATTGAAGATGCACGAGATGAATTACCCCACCCACGATCTCGAGCTTGCAGCCGTGGTTCACGCACTTAAGATTTGAAGACACTATCTTTATGGTGCGAAGTGTGAGATCTACACCGATCACAAGAGCCTCAAGTACATTTTCACACAAAAGGAGCTAAACATGAGGCAAAGGCGTTGGCTAGAACTAGTCAAGGACTACGATTGCACCATCAACTACCATCCGGGGAAGGCGAACGTAGTCGCCGATGCACTAAGTCGGAAAGGTGGCGTGTTGGCAGCCTTGACGAATCAAGACGATTTGGTGAAGGATTTCGAGCGGTTGAAGATAGAAGTTGTCGAATCAACCAAGGAGATGGAATCGATGTTGGCAGCCTTGACGATCCAACCTACCCTTCGAACTCGGATCGTTGTAGCGCAAGATGCGGATGAGGACCTCGCCAAGTTGAAGAAACGGACGAGGGAGAAAGGCGTGAAGGGCTTTAAAGTCGACGAGAAGGGTGTCCTCACGTACGAGAGCCGATTATGTGTACCAAACCTTGAGGAGTTGAAGAAGGAAATCCTAGAAGAAGCACATCCAACCCCTTATACGGTTCATCCCGGTGGAACCAAGATGTATAGGGACTTGATGACTACTTTTTGGTGGAGAAACATGAAGGGCGATATTGGGAAGTTCGTAGAGAAGTGTTTAACTTGTCAACAAGTTAAAGCGGAGCATCAAAGACCGTCCGGATTGTTGAAGCCACTCGAAATTCCACTATGGAAGTGGGAACATATTTCCATGGACTTCGTTGTGGGATTGCCTCGTTCGATGAAGGGAAATCACGCGATTTGGGTTATTGTGGATAGGCTAACCAAGACGGCACACTTTATTCCAATAAAGATGACATGGAGTATGGATCGACTTGCACAAGCCTATGTCCAAGAAGTGGTGAGATTGCATGGAGTTCCCTTTTCAATCGTCTCGGATAGGGATGCACGATTTACTTCACACTTTTGGAAGAGTTTGCAAGCTGCCATGGGAACCAAGTTGAACTTTAGCACGGCGTATCACCCACAAACGGATGGACAATCCGAGAGGACGATCCAAACACTTGAAGATATGTTGAGGGCTTGCGTTTTGGACTTCGAAGGCAATTGGGAGCACTACTTACCTTTGGTGGAGTTCGCTTATAACAATAGTTATCAAGCGACGATTGAAATGGCACCTTATGAAGCCTTGTATGGAAGACGTTGTAGATCTCCTTTGTTTTGGGATGAAGTTGGCGAACGACGTGTTCTAGGGCCCGAAATCGTTGAGAAAACGGTTAAGGTTGTGGAGAAGATTCGAGAGAGGATGCGGGCTGCACAAGATCGACATAAGTCTTATGCCGATAAACGACGAAAGCCTCTACATTTCGAGAAAGGTGAGGAGGTTTTCTTGAAGGTTTCACCAACAAAAGGAGTTGTTCGATTTGGTCGCAAAGGAAAATTGCAACCACGTTTCATAGGTCCATTTGAAATTTTGGACAAAGTTGGGAACCTAGCCTACCGATTGGCCTTGCCCCCAAGCCTATCCGCCGTCCACAATGTGTTCCATGTATCAATGTTGAGGAAGTACGTACACGATCCAAGTCATGTGTTGGACTATTCATCCTTGGAGTTGGACAAAGATCTAACTTATGAAGAAGTTCCCGTCGATGTTTTGGAAAGGAAGTCACACAAATTGAGGAATCGAATGGTAAACTTGGTAAAGGTTCGATGGAATCGCCATGGAGTGGAAGAGGCGACTTGGGAAAGAGAAGAGGACTTAAGGACCAAGTACCCCGAGCTTTTGGTACAAGGTACTTTTTCTTTTTCGAGGACGAAATTTTTTAAAGGTGGTGAGGTTGTAACACCCAAGAGTAAGCTGCTGTTTTCGTCCCCTAACTTTTCCTTTTTGGCGTGTTTAATTGTTTTCCTAGTTTAGTCCCTTAAGTTTTGTACTTTAGTATTTTATCTTTTGTTTAGTATTAGTTCTTAATCCTTTTAGTATTAGAAGACTTTAGAGCTTAAGTTGTGATACTTTTGGCATTTAGAAGTAATACTTAAGTTTGAATTATTAGACTTTATTAATACTTAGAGTTTTAGTCCTTTAAGATTAGAAATAATTAGAATTGAGGATTTAATTGGGATTAGAATTTATTTTCCTTAAGAAATTTGAATTTTATTAAGAGAAGCATTTTTAGGAGAGAGGAAATTCCAAGTTTGTTACAAGAATGAGGGTAGATTTGGAAGAATCAAGGTCTAGAGTTAGTTAGAGTCCTAATATTTGATTAAGAAAGATATGATTATATTCAGGGGATATTTTCGAAACTTAGCCATAAGAATTAATTAAATTGAAGTCTTGAGGTTATTA
>JAPKLY010000981.1:0-10867 GCA_026898435.1 Prunella vulgaris
AGGAATCCTCAGCAAGCAACGCTCTCCGGTCTGATGCCCTGAGCTCTCTCTTGGCTCTCCGATCCTCTCGCTCATGAGCACTGAACTCCGGACAATCATACTGATAATGTCCGATCTTCTTGTAGTGGTAACACTGATCTACATCAGAAGCAAACTTTTTGTCGGTGTACCTTTTATCTGATGACTCCCTCCTGCTCCCTAATGATCGTTCAGGTTTGGAGTACCTGCGATCACGGCTATCAGTATAAAATCTCTTATACCTTCTGAATCGAGAGTTCAGTTTCTCAAAATGCCATGCCATCAGACTGTACTCCAGGGCTAGCTCATCCTTGTTCATGTCCTTCAGAGACTTAGAACCAGATCCAGCCTCAGGCTCAGGAGTAGCTTCAAGAGCCACCCTCTTTTCCTTTTCAGGAGTCTTCTCCTCACTAAATTCCTCACTGACAACACCCTTCTTCTTCCTCTTATCGAGGTCGAATTCCAGAGCCTTTAACTCTGAGAATAGGTGAGAGTGAGTAATGTTTGTGAGATCCTGAGTGTTCTTCAATAAGATCACTCCTGTGTCCCATCTTTCAGGGAGACAGTTCAGGATTTTAGAAGACACCTCCCTCTTGGGAAACTCCTTCCCAAGGGTTGCTAGCTTGTTCATCATCTTAATGAACCTAGCTTCCATCTGATCGATGGATTCTCCCTCTAACATCTGGAAGGCCTCAAACTTCCTGATAGCAAGATCTCTCTTGTTCTCCTTGATCTTTTCTGATCCCTTACTCATCTCCCTCAGAGCATCCCAGATTTCCTTTGTTGTTCTCAGATGCATGAGCCTGACCGAATTCTCGTAAGAAATGGTGTGGAGTATAATGTTCTTGGCAACATTATCTATTCCGATTTGCTTAATCTGATCAGAGTTAAGCGCGGACCTCTCCACTTCTTCATCTCCGGCGGCTGGAATAGGAACATTGTCAGCAACTAGCCAGGTCGTCTAAAGATTCCTCATGAATTTGATCAGACCCTGCTCAATCACCAGAGGCATCAGATCATGGATGGAATAGAGATGTGCGAGTACCCTGAATTTCCAATAGTCATAATTGTCAATAGAGAATTCAGGAAGATTGCCCTGGAGGCGTTTAGAAACGGATGCCATGATATGCAGTTTTTCAGAAACAAGATCAGTTCAGTAGACCACCAAAAGTTTCTCCTAATAAATTGTTGGTAAACAAAGTCAGTGGTCTTTTGAACCACTGCTCTGTTACCACTTGTTGGTCCCGAAACGAGTATAATCAGTGTATGGGGGGGAATACACTGATGTCAGATTTTTCTGAAAGACTCAAAAAAAATGCGCTAACACTCTCAGTCAGGAATTCCTGAATTCCTCAGTATACTGAAGGTCCACAGGGGCAGCAGGGACAGTTCAGTAACGAGTCAGATAAGCTGAGTGTGAGTAAAGTGCTCGGAAGCTCAGTAGAGATAACAAGCCTACTGACTGCTCGGAAGCGGGTCAGTTGGACTACTATCTCAGTGAGCTAGAGTACGTGCTGAAAGTGAGTCCTTAGTTTCTACTCATTTTAGTTTCTGAAAACATTTTCTCTGAACTTGCTTAGTAAACTGATGGTTAAGGCTGAGTGCACAGTATTAAGATTCAGGATGATTGATTCAGTCCTGAAGATAAAAGTAATGCATAATGTTCAGTTTATTATGATGACACTTATGATCCTGAACAGAATAGTAAATCAGCACATAGGGGATTTTTAACGTGGTTCGGAGATAACCAACTCCTACGTCCAAGACCTGATTTAACAGGAAGCTATCCTCAAAACCCTGAGGATAGGTACTTGGTTTTTACGTGCCAAGGGACACGAATAGCCAACTTCCTCTCTTAGGCACTGACCCCTGGGCGTTTTACAAGTCCCAGTCCTTCTAAAAAACAAATCTCACACCCTGAGTGGTTTGGTATCCTGGTTTCCAACTAAGATAGCTCTAGCAATACAAAACAATGCTAAATATTAGAGCTATCAATCTAAGCAAATACAGAGTGAATCCTACTACAACACTAGGGAAATTTAATTGCAGAGTGTTGCTTATAGTATGCTTTGAGAGCTTGGATTCTTCAGAGTTTTCTCTTGGAAATTTCCCGTTAGCCTTGATGGGTGCAAGGCTCTCTATATTTATAGGCTAGATTTAAAATAGATCCGTTGGAGGAGATCAAATCAAATCTTTCCTATTTTAGGGTGGTTGCAGATTAGAAATACTGTTTGACCTAACCGCCATGCTTATTCTGGCAAATTGTCCCATCGCCTGCAACTCTGAGACGTATTAAGTGCCACATTAAATGCTGCGCAAACTCCGTACATACGTGTCGAAAGATCATTGGCTCTCCGTTCTAACAACTAGTTAACTTTCAGACATTTGTCCTTCCTCGTACATTCAATACTCTGAGTCTCTTGTTAATAACTCAGTCTGAATGTTTGTCTTCATTGGAGTCTTACTGACGGTCTCTTTGTCTCTTGTCCCATAGCATAAATAACCTTTTTGCTTTGGACTTACATGGTTCAGGTGATCTGAACTAATGCCCGAGTCAGGTCTTATGTGTATTCAGCACAGCCTGATAGATTATTCAGCCCAGTATATGTAACCTTTTTGCTTTAGACTTACATGGTTCAGATAAACAGAACCAAGGCCTAAGTCAGGTCCTATGTGTATTCAGCACAGCCTGATAGGTAACACTTACTCTTCACTGACTAAGTTCTGTCCTGAGTATGCTTAGTGTACTCAGTAGAAACATCAGCCAATGGTACTTCAGGATTGACTTCAGGACAGATCATCAGACTTCATTCTTCAGCTTCAGACCAGACAGTCTTCAGCAAGACTGACTGATTCCTTCAGGATGGAATACACTTCAGACTTCAGTAAATTGGGTCGACTCCAATATTCTTCAGTCTTCAGCGAGTTCCTCCTGTACTGAATTCCTAACCTAACTATCTTGAATTATTTCATCTTGAACAACTATACTTAGGCAGATTCATCAAGGGTTTTGGGATCTAATCAAAATACTCAGATTCATCTTGAACAACTATGATGATAATGAATATGATACTTCATTTGTATATATTGATAGGAATCAAAATCAAGAAGAGGAGGATAAGGAAGGAGAAGATTCAAAAGGAGGATTGGAGAAAGAACAAGAAGATGAAGATGAATGTCCACTTATGGACATGAGCTTTATGGAAAAAGAACAACCAAATAAAGTGGAAGAGGAGCTTACATTTGAAATAAGCATTTCTAAACTCTTGGACTCTTCTACTTGTGCTATATTGGATAATGTTGTTCATTGTGAATTTGTCTTGCCTCTAGAGTTGATCAATGATAAGATTGAATTGAAAATACTTTTGAAATTTTTTGATAGTAAGAGATGGGGGTGGATTGGTTTGAGAAGAAATGAGAAAGAAAATGTTTGTGCTTATAGGTATAAAATGATAAGGAAAGTAGGTGTTGGGGTAGAAATCCTACTTGTTTCCTTAATCATGAAGCTATGATATTGTTGTATAATGGGAGGAATGTCAATTATCCTTGGCCATTTAGCTAACATTGGTGTCGTCCGGCTAGGGGACATTAAATCCAAGCGCTAGATGGGAGGCAACCCATCCTAAAATTTTTCTTGCTTATTAAGTTTGCTTTGTAGTTTAGATAGCTTTATTTGTTTTGATTTGCTTCATATGAGGAAGTGTCTTCTCTTACCTTGGTTGGTGCATGTGATTTATACTAGTTTGGGGGTGTCGCCTCTTGTATATACGGTAATTTCTTGGCTTACTTGAGCTTATATATGCTTTATTGGTTATTGATTCATGGAAAATCGCATTTTCATCACTCTTTTCCAAACTTTTAGGATCCTTGATCCGAAAAAGTTTGGGGGGGTGTGTTCGTTCTTCATATTATAGATTTGCAATGACATTTGTGAGCTCTAGAAGGATGTGTTGAGGAGAATTCTCTTTCACTTGGCCAAGAAGGACATTTTCGTGTAAGTGGCAAGTTACTCTCCTATTCTTAATCCCAACTCAAGGTATGTCTTTACACTTATATCTCCCAATTTGTTTCTATTCCTAGGTTTAGTTTGCTTGACTTTAAATGGCTACTTTGAGCTTAAGTGTTGATTCTTGTGGTATTGTGCTTTGATTTGTGCATTGCATGATCTTTTCTCAACTCTTTGCCAAACTTTTTAGACCCTTGGTCCAAAATAGTTTGGGGGGATGTGTTCGTTTCGTAAATCTCATTGCAATGCTATGTTTTGGATGATTATTAGTGTTTCTATGATATTTTGGACCATATGCTTATTTGATGACTTGTTTTTTTACTTGTATTGATTGCCATTTTGTTGCTAGCTTAGAGTAGTGAGGCATGAGATATGTTTATGATTGTGTGGATGAGTTGAGTGTTCATGTTAGATGTAGTGGATTTATCTCTTAATTCTTGTCTTGTCTAGTTGTGATTGATTTTATAAAGCTTGATACTTTGATGATATGAGCATTTTTTATATGATATGAGTCTTGATCAACCATTACCCGTGAGATTTGAGCCAAATTTTGCCCGTTTCAATCTTGAACGGATGACATTTTTCTTGATGTGAGTTCCACACATGTGCATTATACTCTAGAACTTGGCTTGAGTCTTGTTTGAGGCTACATTAGACATTGATTAGTAGAGTGAAAAGAAGGAAGGAAGATTGGTGATATGATGAAGAAAATGGCGGCCAATGTGGAAAGAAATTCAAGTTTGCATGGATTGATTTGAAAAGAAGGTTCAAAAGGCAAGTGCTAGCAAGAAATTGAAAAAAGGTTGACTTTTCATGAAAATTTGGTCAAGTTTGACTCAAGTGTTGTGAGTATGTTCACAACTTTGCAAAAAAGGAAGAATTATCTTTGAAAATGTGATTTTGAAAGAGCATGAAGATGAGATTGCTATTTGCATGAAGACATGATTTACATGATGATTCCTTCTATGCTTTACTAATCATACTTAGTCACTTTTATCCATATTTTCCTTCCCTACCAAAGAGCCAACACTACAACCTTTAAAAGTCATCATTGATGTGTGATTGAATTATCATTCCAAGTGGTGGAGAATGTAGACTTAAGCCAAGCCTATGGTAGTATTTGTATCACTGTGTGATGAATGAGAGAGCTTAAACACTTGAGTATTGAGTGAAACACCTATCTTGAGAGGACCATGACTCATTGACTTGATTTTGTGCTCATTGATTTGATTTTGATAGTTGATGGAATGATATTGTATTTTAGATTGCCAGATATTGAGTGATGATTCTATGGCATTGATCTTGTGCTTGATGCTTCATGCATACAATTATTCCCCTATCTTATCGCTTCGTTGCTTGAGGCCGAGCAACAATCTAGTTTGGGGGTGTGATTAGGGTCTTAATTGCATGTTTTTGCATCCATTTCTCTATGGTTTTGATGTGCTTATGTTCATATTTGACCCTAAAATGCTATACATTGTGCTTTTAACCCTTTTTGGCTAGAAAATTGTGTTTGTAGTAAAAACGAGCAAAAATTGGCAAGAGACGAGCACGTTCGTAAAAGTCTAGAAAATGTGAGTTGATCTAATGGAGGAAAATAATAGACCATGTCGAAGAGTTCGAAGAGAGAGTCGTAACGGAAAAAGAATCGAGTCAATCGGAGCTCTAGAACTCAAGATATGAAGAAAATGAGGAAGTCGAGGATCTTTCGCACAAGACAAGGCCAGACTCGAGCGACCACAAGGCTAGACTTGAGTGGCCATAAGCATGGAGTCGAGCGACAACCCTCTGGTTCGAGTTGGATGTGATCACTCGAGCTGGACTCGAGTGACCACTGTTGTCCACTCGAGTGATGCCCTGATTTCTTATTTTTTTGAAGGGCAGTTCCGTCTTTTTGCGAATTTAATGAAGGGCATTTTAGACCAAACATTGTGAGCACTATAAATACTCCAAGGATCAGATTCTCAAGGCATGCAAGTCACATTAGTTCATAATCATAGTTAAATTCTAGATTAGAGAGAGAGAGGTAGTTACTTGTGGGTTTCTTAAGATTTCTTCTCACAAATTCTCACAAGTCACATTAGTTCATAATCATCGTTGACTCGTTAATTCCTGCATTCTAGTCTGGTATAAGGCTACATTCTCACCGATTGAATTTCAATTTCCATTGTCGGATTGCTAGTTAACATTTTAGAGGTAAATTGTATCTTTCCAATTTTCATTATAATAGGTAAATCTCTTTACATTTCTTACTTAATGATGATTGTTCCTAGCTTAATTGTTATCATGTTTACTCAATTAGCCATGAGCTAACTCCTTTATGTGTTAGTGTATGACTCCTATGGAGTAGTGTAGTGATATGTTGATCTTTTGAATGATTTGAATTGTTGTATGATCAATTCTCTACATTGATGGATTGTATGAATGCTTGTATGTGTAGATGTTAATAAGGGCCATTAGGGAGTTAGTCTCTTGCGAAAGTAGAGCTATTTTCCTAAACTTTCTTGTATTAAGGCCAATGCGTATCAAGTGTTTGATAAAATTCCTAAGATAGTGAGAATTATCTCTAGTAAATTGGATGAACAATTAGAGGCTTTGATATGTTATTAGGGAAACCTTTTGCATGTTGGAGTGGCTTGCCCATTGATTATACACAATCTCATTGCATGATAAAGTGATACTTCACTCCATGAAACATAGGATAGTACACTAGCACATATCTCTCACATTTGCTCACTTTGCAACCAAAGGTGATAGGTAGTTTACTTCTTTGACGCATAAGTAGACGATAGATACCTTTCCCCTTAATTGCTTTGTTAGCTAGACAATTAAAACAATGAATTTTCCTTACAAGTCCCCGTCTCCTTTGGGTTCGATATATATTAAAACTTGGTCAAGCTTACCATGCTAATAGCGAACACGTACACTTGCGTGAGGACTCATTTACACCGAACAGGCGTTTATGCCAGAGCCACCTGAGCTCAGAAGAGCTCTTAGCGACCAAACAAGTTTCAGGAGGGCTGCTCTTAAAGTCAACAAAATAGACATTGCCCCTCCTGACACCTGTAATCAGAACCTGCAGTGTAGATTTGTCCTTCACAAGACACATGTTAGATTTAAATTCTACACTATACCCTCGGTCACAAAACTGACTGACCTAGAGCAAGTTATGTCTCAGTCCCTCAACATATGATACATTCAGTACATGGACAGAGCCAATAACAAAGGTTCTGAATCCTCTGGTGAAACCCTTAGAGTTATCACCAAAGGTTACCTGCGGGCCATCCTGAGCTACATAATCCTGAAGGAGATCACGAGAACCGGTCATGTGCCTGGAACACCCTGAGTCCAAGTACTAATCCAGCTTCTGATCCCCCTTTTTCTTCTTGTAGCCAGCAGCGACCTAAAAAGAATCAGGCCTCAGGTACCCATCTCGTATTGGGTCCTACAGTGTCAGCCATACCCTTCGGGATACTGATTTGTTTAACAATTCTGATGGGATCAGAAGTGTAAACCTGTCTCCCCGAAACATCAACATACACAGTCTTCTTCTTCCTTTGTGCCTGGGAAGTTAAGGGTGTATGGGTGTCAGCCTAAGGTTTAGGAGCCCTGGATTGATTCCTGGGGGCGGGCCTCCTGTTCCTCCTTGGCCTGGGAGCATTGGGCTGAGTTTTGTCCTGGGAAGGAGCAGCTCGGGCCTGACCTGTTGGCACTTGAGGTCTGGCCTGAGTGTTATCGGAGACAGGTCTCCGTTGCCTTTCAGGGGCCATTTGGTTTTTCCTTCTCCTCTGAGGATTAGAACGCTCCTGATGGGCTCTGTGCCCTGCATGAGGAGTCTGGGCCTCAGTAGTCCTTGGCCTTGCCTTAGGCCTCCCCTGACCAGAATTCCTCCTACCCTGAGTATTTCTAGGCTGAGCCTGAGAAGTACTTGGGGCAGAATTCTTTCCAGCCTGAGGATTCCTAGGTTGAGCCTTGGAGTTCCCTTGGTCTGTCTTTCTCGACTCAGGATGAGGAGCCTTGGCCTTTCCCTTTGGTTTTGGCCTTAGTTCCTCAGTCCTTTGCCTGATAGGTTCAGCAGGTATTTTCTCCTTCCCTTTGCCTTTATCCTAATGAGCAATTCTTGAGCTCTTGTCATCAGTTTGGGCAGGGACAAACTTCTTCTTAGAGTTGCTCCCTGAAGCACCTCTCTTTTTCTTGCCCTTTGGGTCTTTTGAGGCATCATAGCCTAACCCAACTTTAGCACCATCGGTCAGCTGAGAGAAACTTGTTAACTCATCAACCACTTGGGTAGATGTGTGTAACTTCTTCTGCTTATCCTCAAGGTGCCCATTTGTTTCTTTCAGGGCCTCAATTTCAGTGGTGTATTGAAGCACCAACTCTTCGTGAGCTTTCTCTTTTGAAATCAGCTCAAGATCCCAAGCAGTTTGCTGAGCACAAAGGCGAGCTTGCCACTCAGTTTCGAACATCACTCTCAGAGCGATTCGCTCAATCATCAGTTGTTCCTGAGCGAGGAATAGATCAGTGTCACGGGTCTCAATCAGCGAGCTGATTACACCTTTCAGTCTTTCCACCTCCAGTGGAGCTTCATCATGCTTGTTTCGAGCATGAAGCAGCTCTTCCTAAAGATGTACTAATCTGAGGGCTTCCTCAGTATCTCTCACTCTGAGAGACTCAGTTAACCGATCATTTTCCCCACTCAGCTGTGCATTCACATCCACTGTGTGAGTATGAGTCTCCTGCAGCCTTGAGAAGTCAACCATCAATTGCTCTAGAGCGAGCTGAAGGTCTAGTTCTCCTGCTGAGTCTGAGCTAAGCTCAGGTGCGTGATCAGGAGAAGAGGCAGAAGAACATACCTCATCATCTGCCATCAGGCAGAGGTCATCATACTCCTCATTGGAGAAGAGTTCAGGGGACTAGCGTCCTGGGCCATCTGAATCTGAGGAATCCTCAGCAAGCATAGCTCTCCGGTCTGATGCCCTGAGCTCTCTCTTGGCTCTCCGATCTTCTCGCTCACGTGCCCTGAGCTCCAGACAATCATACTGATAATGTCCGGTCTTCTTGCAGTGGTAGCACTGATCTACATCAGAAGCAAACTTCTTGTCAGTGTACCTTTTATCTGACGACTCCCTCCGTTTCCCTGATGATCGTTCAGGTTTGGAGCTGGATCTTCTGGGCTCAGCGTCGTCTCTTCTCTTCTCATCTCTGCGCCGCTCAAGCTCATCACGATCTCTCCTGGAATCAGAACCCCTCCTCTCTTCCCTCCGGGGGCTCGATCTCATGGGGCTGGAACACCTGCGATCACGACTGTTAGTATAAAACTTCTTATACATTCTGAAATGAGAGTTCACTTTCCTGAATCGTCGTGCCATCAGATTGTATTCCAAGGCCAGCTCATCCTTGTTCATGTCCTTCAGAGACTTAGAGCCAGATCCAGCCTCATGCTCAGGAGTAGCTTTAAGAGCCACACTCTTTTCCTTTTCAGGTGTCTTCTCCTTACTAAATTCCTCACTGACAACACCCTTCTTCTTCCTCTTATCGAGGTCGAATTCCAGAGCCTTTAACTCTGAGAATAGGTGAGAGTGAGTAATGTTGGTGAGATCCTGAGTGTTCTTCAACAAGATCACTCTTGTGTCCTATCTTTCAGGGAGACAGTTCAGGATTTTAGATGATACCTCCCTCTTGGGAAACTCCTTCCCAAGGGTGGTTAGCTCGTTCATCATCTTAATGAATCGAGCTTCCATCTGATCGATGGACTCTCCCTCTAACATCCGTAAGGCCTCAAACTTTCTGATTGCAAGATCTCTCTTGTTCTCCTTGATCTTCTCTGAACCCTCACTCATATCTCTCAAAGCATCACAGATCTCCTTTGTCATCCTCAGGTGCATGAGACTGACCGAATTCTCGTAAGAAACGGTGTGGAGTACAATGTTCTTAGCAACATTATCCAGTCCAATTTACTTAATTTGATCAGGATTAAGCGTGGACCTCTCCACTTCTTCATCTCCGGCGGCTGGAACAGGAACATTGCCAGCAACGGGCCAGATTCCTCATAAATTTGATCGGACCATGCTCAATCACCTGGGGCATCTGATCATGGATAAAGTATAGATGTGCAAGGACCCTGAATTTCCAGTAATCATAATTATCAATAGAGAATTCAGGAAGACTGAATTTCCAATAAGCATAATTATCAAGGCGCTTAGAACCAGATGCCATGTATGCAAGTTTTCAGAAACAGATCTGTTCAGTTGACCACAAAAAGTTTCTCCTCAGAAACTGTTGGTAAACTGATACCACTTCTTGGTCCCGAAATGAGTATAATCAGTGTAGGGGGGGATACACTGATATCAGATTTTTCCGAAAGACTCAGAAAAATACTCTAACACGCTCAGTCAGGGATATCCTGAATTACTAAGTAAACTGAAGGTCCACAGGGGCAGCCGGGACAGTTCAATAACGAGTCAAATAAGCTGAGTGTGAGTAAAGTGCTTAGAAGCTCAGTACAGATAACAAACCTACTGACCACTCGGAAGTTAGTCAGTTGGACTACTATCTCAATAAGCTAGAGTATGTGGGGAATGTGAGCCCTTAGTTTCTACTCGTTTTAGTTTCTGAAAACGTTTTCTCTGAGTTTGCTTAGTAAATGGTGGTTAGGGCTGGTGCATAGTATTAAGACTCAGGATGATTGATTCAGCCTGAATATTCAAACGATGCAGTATGCTCAGTTTAATATGTATGACAAATTATGATCCTGAACACAGAAGTAAATCAGCACACAAGGGTCTTTTTAACGTGCTTCGGAGATAACCAGCTCCTACGTCCACGACCAGATTTAACAGGAAG
>JAPKLY010000981.1:40867-87077 GCA_026898435.1 Prunella vulgaris
AGTCTTTACTACATCATTACAAATATTTCTAAGTAGCAATTCTCCTATATCAATCTTAATCTCTTTGACAAAAGCTATCATAAGATCCCACATAAGAATAGTGTCAGTTTCATGAGCACCAGTTCTACATAATAAACATTTATCAATAGCTTCATATAAATAGACATACTCAACTGCAAGGCCAGTTTTCTTGAATGTCCTCTTCCAGTTCTTAGGAAATGGCTTCTTTGCAGTAAACTTCCTCCAGTACTTTTCATCTTCATCAGCAAAGTTGTGGTTATGATGAGCATCACCTCCAATCCTCAGATGTAGAGCTCTGCAAATATCACAAGCTGTGATATTGACAATTCTTTCTTGTAGCTTCACTGATAATGTCTTCCTTTCCACATTTGCTTCAGCATTTTGATAGAACTCATGCACGATCCTATCATCATACGCTCCAGGGTTGTGAGTGAGACAATGATGAATCCCTTGATTCACTATAGATCTAACAACGTCTTCCATAGCATCAGTGGGATGCTTCTTCAGTAACTCATCAAAATCGAAAAGAGCTCCAAAAATGACTTTCATTGTCTTGGCGTTTGGGTTTCAGAGAGTGAGGGATGGGTCATTTAAATACCTTTCATTAAACAGTCATTTAAAAACAGGGGTATAACGGCCTTTGACCTAAAATTTATGAGTTTTGAAATTCTGAGCCAAAACTTATAATTAAGTTTGTCCGAACTCTAACTCACATAGAATGTAATTCTATTTAAAATGTTACACGTATTCAAACATTTTATTAATTAAAATGCTGAATAAATCCAAAGTATCTGTCACTTAGTATAAACATTTCTGAATTTGTAGTGCTCCATTTAATTCTCAGAGTTGTACAAAGTACTATAAATTCCCTAAATTTGCAGTTGACAATCTTAGAATTTGGAAATCTGCAGTTGGTAAGGAATTTGTAGTTCAGAACTAAGTCTACAGCTGTAGAGTTAGCAACTCTGCAGTTGAGTGACTTTGCAGATGCAATTTTCCTTTTTACTGATTTTCCTATTTTCTAGGTTTGTCTTTGCAATTTAGTGATTTTCACAGAGTCTTCTTACAATTCTAACATTCCTAAATTACCTCTCAAGATTAAAAATCTTGATTCACACAAAGGTTTAGTGAAAATATCAGCAATATTCAAATCTGTATGAATCTTTGTCAATTTCACATCCTTTCTTTCAACATGATCTCTTATGAAATGATGCCTTACATCTATGTGTTTTGATCTAGAGTGTAAAACTGGATTCTGTGTAATAGCAATAGCACTTGTATTGACACAGAACATAGTTGTTTCTCTTGCGTCAATCCCATAGTCTTTTAATTGATATTGCATCCATAAGATCTGGGCACAACAACTTCCAGCAGCAATATATTCTACCTCAGCTGTAGAAAGAGCAATAGAATTTTGCTTTTTACTGTTCCATGCCACCAACCTTTCACCTAAGAATTGACAAATCCCACTAGTACTCTTCCTATCAATCTTTCAGCCTGCAAAATCTGAGTCAGTGTAGCCAATGAGTTCAATCCCTCCTTCTTTAGGATACCATAATCCTAGATTTTGTGTGGATTTGACATACTTGATGACCTTCTTTATAGCATTCAAGTGTGATTCCTTAGGATTAACTTGGAATATAGCACATACCCCTACTGCAAACATGATATCAGGTCTGCTAGCTGTAAGGTATAGCAATGATCCAATTAGCCTCCTATATTTGGTTACATCAATACTTTTGCCATTCTCATCTTTGTCAAGACTCACAGAAGGTGTCATAGGTATATTGGTAGGCCTAGAGCTGTCCATTACAAATCTTTTGATAAGCTCTTGAGTGTATTTAGCTTGATTGATGAAAATTCAATCTCTCATTTGCTTAACTTGTAATCCCAAAAAGAAATTCAGATTTCCCATCATGCTCATTTCAAATTTCTCAGTCATGAGCTTAGAGAACTTTCTGTATAATTCTTCATTGTTTGAGCCAAAGATTATATCATCAACATTGATTTGGACAAGCAATATATCATTTTCATGTTGTAATCTGAATAAGGTCTTGTCAACCATACCCTTTTTGAATGCATTTTTGATCATATGATCACATAGGGTATCATACCATGCTCTTATGGCTTTTCTAAGCTTATAAACCATGTCTTCAGCTGTATATTCCTCAAATCCTGGTGGTTGTTCAACATACACTTTTTCTGATAGTAAACCATTGAGAAATGCACTCTTTACATCCATTTGATAGACTGTAAAGTTCATATGTGCAGCATAGGCTAGAAATATTCTTATAGCTTCTAATCTTGCAACTGGGGCAAATGATTCATCAAAATCTATGCCTTCAGATTGACAATAGCCTTGAGCAACTAGCCTTGCTTTATTTCTGGTCACAATTCCATCTTCATCAAGTTTATTCTTGAATACCTACCTAGTTCCAATCACTTTGTGATTCCTAGGTCTTGGAACAAGTTCCCATACTTGATTTCTCTCAAAACCATTCAATTCTTCTTGCATTGCAATAATTCAATTGACATCTTGCAGTGCTTCATGAATATCAGTAGGTTCTGAAGATGAAAGAAATGTAGCAAACATTGCCTCATGGATTTGTTTTCTGGTTTTTACAGCATCTGATGGCTTTCCAATTACATGCTCAGGGGGGTGATCTTTCAACCAAATCAAATTTGACACAGGTTCCAATCTTTGATCATTGTTCTCTACAGATGTAGATTCACTTACTGCAGACTCATCAGGTCCTTTAGTTTGAACATTCTCTTGGTCCTTGGTGTTGGTCCCTTAAAGTGGTCAAGGTCTAGAGGGGGGAGTGAATAGACCTTGAGTCAAAATCAAATTTTCACTTTTTCAAAGAGGGAATTCTAGAGTGAATTTTAACTTTTTCAAACAGTGAATAGACATTGAGTCAAAATCAAATTTTTCACTTGAGTCAAAAAGTCACTTGTAGACAAAATATCAGTGGAGTCCTCACACTTAAAAGTGTATTGAGAATACTCTAATGTACAGCGGAAATAAGTGAGTGTTAATGAAAAACAATATAAACCAAATTTAACAGCAGAGTGACTTAGAGAAGTCTACAACTGTAGAGTTAGTTTTTCTTTGTGAAAACCATAAAGTTTTATGCACTCGAATTGTAAAAGAATGATGAATGTAACAGATAAATTAAATATGCAGAACAAGAATTTAAATGACAGAAAGGTAAATAGACCAAGATTATAGTTGTTCAGTGTCTATAAAAAGACCACCTACATCCACTGTTACACCAGTCAGGTGCCAAATTCACTAAGATGAGATCACTTAGATCAATACAAGTAGTTCCCCCTTAGAACTAGGTTCACTCAGCTTCCTATTCTAACAAGAGATTAAACTTCCCTATTCACTCAGAATATAACTCACAAAGAGTTTACAAAACCTCACAAAGAGATATCTACAAAAAGTAGAAATGTAAAGCAGGTGAGGGAACAACAACAAAAGGGTGTGATTCTTTCTAAGAAAATCCTAACCAACTATCCTATGAATCACAAAGAATAAAAATAATAAAGCTCTCTTTGAAAGTTTGTTGGCTGTAGACTTGCTTAGGTAGAATGCTTGTATGCTCAGGGTTGTTGTTCTTGCTTCCTCTGAGGACTTTGTCTATTTATAGATTGAGTGGTGTGACTTATCCATTGGGGAATTTCAAATTTGAAATCCGGATAAGGCTCCTCTCTCTCCATTTGGCATGTGTGAAGTGGTCCTCATCCTTCACACAGGATAGTACTGATTGTACTATTGTCCTTTTCTTCAGAATTCTGGATGTCTTCAAACTTCTCCATTATCCTCCAGAATTAAAGAAATATCCTCCACTTAAGTACATTTTAGTGAGTGCATGAGAGCTACACTAATTGTGCTTAAGGGTCTTCATTATCTTCAAATAATCTCTGACTTTTACTTCCTCTTCAAATGGTTCTTTCAACTATAGAGTCTTCAACATTGCAGCTGTAGAGTCCTGTCAATATGAAAAATCGATTGTAGAGAAACCTTACAGCTGTATGGTCATGTTTGGCTGTAGAGTGATCAAGTATAAAAACTATAAATTTCAAACACCAATTTCCTTAGCACAAGTGTTAGATCAAATTACACAATAAAACACATTGATTTGCACACATC
Organism: Prunella vulgaris; assembly: GCA_026898435.1. Lineage (NCBI taxonomy): Eukaryota > Viridiplantae > Streptophyta > Magnoliopsida > Lamiales > Lamiaceae > Prunella > Prunella vulgaris. The sequence goes on from JAPKLY010000981.1 coordinate 45,048, forward strand.
AAAATCTAAACCAAGGTACTTAACACTTGGAGAGGGAGTTTCTTCCCTACAATCACGCTGCTACTGTATTCGAACAATTCATTGCATTGACCCAGGGTACTCATTCTGTCAATTCATACACATATGAGTTTTATAACTTTTTATCGCGTCTGGACATTCGCGATATGCCTGTATAGCTTGTTGCGCGATACGGCGGCGGCTTGGCCAGACCCATCCACGACACTATCTCATTGTTCACTCCGGCGTCGGTTTCTGAAGCCCATTAGCGGGCTGTCCTGGTAGAGCAACAACAGTTACGACGCATGGCTGCCTCCTGGCTCCCGTAGGCGTAATATGTTTGTTGATGAGTGTGAGTTGGGTGTCCCATCCTAATCCCCTACTTATGATGAGGATAATGCATCTGAGACAATTCCGGTGGAGCAGGTTTATGGAGATGACAGGCCTCTCCTTGTTCTGCACCTTTCATGTCTCACACCTAAATCTACCGCAGGTGATGAGTTGCAGAGGCACCACATATTCGAGTCCACTTGCACTATTGGAGGTAAAGTCTGTCGTTTTATTGTTGACTCTGGATCATGCGAAAATAGGATTTCTGTGGATATTGTTAACAAATTGCATTTGATAACTGAACCACATCCTTCCCCGTATACTTTGGGTTAGATAAAATGTGGTAGTTCCATTACTGTTGATCGTAGGGTGAATGTTGCTTTTTCTATTTGGCTTAAATATAAAGATGAAGCTTGGTGTGATGTGGTTCAGATGGATGCATGTCATTTGTTATTGGGTCACCCGTGGCAATTTGACAGGTCTGTTGTACATGATGGTCTGTTGAACACTTACATTTTTTTTTTTGAGGGTACGAAGATTGTGCTTCATTCTTCACCTCCTCGGGATGCTTCCATTGCTGGTTCTGTCTTGTTGTCTCGTTCTAATTTTGAGTAGGAACTCACTACTGCCCCATATATGTTGTTATTACTTGGTGTTGAGAGGGGGTATTCTGTCCCTACTGTTCCCCCTGCTATGATAGCTTTATTGCAGGAGTTTGCAGATGTGTTTCCAAAGGAACTCCCGTCTGGGGTACCTCCTCTTCGAGATATTCAACACCATATGGATTTGGTACCGGGCACTTCTTTGCCCAATAGACCTCATTATCGCATGAGTCCTATTGAGCACGTAGAGTTACAGAGATAGGTTGATGAATTACTAAAGTGAGGTGTTGTTAGGGAAAGTTTGAGCCCGTGTGCATTACCAGCTTTATTAATACCGAAGAAGGATTCCTCCTGGTGTATGTGTGTTGACATTCGGGCGATTAACAAGATTACTGTCAGGTATCGTTTTCCAATTCCCTGCCTAGATGACTTACTTGATCATTTTAGTGGTGCACGTGTTTTCAGTAAGCTTGATTTGCGTAGCGGGTATCACCAGATTCGGATACGTCCAGGTGATGAGTGAAAGACGGTTTTTAAAACCCGTGAGGGTTTGTTTGAGTGGTTAGTCATGCCTTTCGGTTTATCTAATGCACCCAGTACGTTCATGCGGCTGATGAATCAGTCATTGTGTTCTCTTATTGGTACTTGTGTTGTGGTTTACTTCGATGACTTTCTCATTTACAGTGCTACACCCGAGGATCATTTGTCTCATTTGAGGGGTGTATTGGAGATCTTGCGTGCAAAACAGTTCTTTGCTGCACCTAAGAAGTATGTATTTCATGTGGATTATGTTTTATTTCTGGGATATTTGATTACATTGTTGGGTATTCGAGTGGATGAGTCGAAGATTGTTGTGTTTCGGGATTGGCCTTCTCCATCCACGGTGACCGAGGCTCGGAGCTTTCATGACCTCACATCATTTTATAGGTGTTTTATTGCTCATTTTAGTGCCATCATGGCACCGGTGACAGACTGCATTAGGCGTAAGCCTATTATTTGGACTTCAGATGCCGAGGCTGCTTTTTCTGCGATTAAGCAACATCTTATTTCTGAGCCTATTCTCCTTTTACCGGAATTTGACCAGCCATTCGAGTTATCATGTGACACTTTGAAGGTTGGTATTGAGGCTGTGTTGAGCCAGGGGGCACAACCTGTTGCCTTCTTTAGTGAGAAGCTTTCGGGTGCGACTGGACGTTACAATACACATGACGTAGAGTTCTATGCCATTGTACGAGCTGTTAGACATTGGCGCCATTATCTATTTCAGAGAGAGTTTATTTTATATTCTGATCACGTGGCTCTTTGTTATTTAGCGACCTGGATCATTTATCGGCTCGTCGTGCTTCGTGGATTGCTTTTATCCAGCAGTTCACCTTTGTTTTGAAGCATCGGTCCGGTGCTTCTAATAGGGTGGCTGACGCCTTGAGTAGGCGTGCTCTTATTATTTTGAATTTGAGGGTGTCTGGGTCAGGGGTTGAGTTGTTAGCTTATTTGTATGCCTTAGATCTATTTTTGGCTTGTGTGGCTGCAGGTGAGCTTTTTTGTTATGTGCGGCTTGACGGTCTTCTTTTCAAGGGTACCTGATTGTGTGTTCCTAATTGCAGCCTTCGCCTCAGGCTGATTTCTGAGTTACATTGTGCGGACCATGTTGGCCGAGATCACTCGATTGAGTTGGTGCAACGTTCATATTTTTGGCCCACTATTCAGCGTGATGTGGGGCATTTTGTGGAACAGTGTAGGGTGTGCCAGATGGCGAAGGGGATGGCTACTAAGGCCGGGTTGTACCATCCACTTTTAGTTCCCTCCACTCCACGGGTAGCCATCAACGAGGTTTTAATTCAATTTTTGTGGTTGTAGATCGCTTCTCAAAGATGGCCCATTTCATTCCGTGTAAGAAGACTTCTGATACGTTACACGTGGTTCTTTCGAGAGGTTTACATGGGCTTATTGCTTCGATTATTTCTGATCGTGATACTCGTTTTATAAGTTTATTTTGGCGTAGTTTGTGGCGGATGGCCTATACTTCGCTTAACTTTAGCAGTGCATATCACCCGCAAACGGATGGTCAGACTGAGGTGATCAATATATTTTTGGGCAACTTACTGCGTTGTCTTGTGGGGGAGAATTTGAAGACTTGGGATGCTTGGCTTCCTCAGGCCGAGTTTGCCCATAATTCGGCAGTCAATCGAAGTACTGGGTTGTCCTTTTCAGGTGGTGTATGCGGTCATGCCTCATATCCCTTCTGACTTGCTTGCTTTGCCACTTCCTATTCGGGCAGATGTTCGTGCTGTGGATTTGATGGAGGCTTTGACTTGTACTCATGTTGCGACCAAAGCTCGTTTGGAGGATGTGAATGCCCATTATAAACAGGCTGCGGATCGTCATCATTGCAATGTATTTTTTGAGCCCGGTGATTTTGTTTGGGCTATTCTTACGAAGGACAGGCAGTAGTCTCATATGTACAACAAGTTGAAGGCCCGCAAGGTGGGACCGGTGGAGGTACTAGATTGCATCAACCCCAATGCATATCGCTTGAAGCTTCCTTCACACATCCATACATCAGACGTCTTCAATGTTAAGCATTTGATTCCGTTCGAGGGTGATGACAATGAGAACGAGGAGGACGTTGCAGGTTCGAGGGTGAATCTCCTTCTGGAGGGGATGGATGATGCAGTGGATGATTCAATTGCATTCCTAGAGAAATTTGATCGTATTTATAAGCCTACGATTTAAAGACTTTATTTTATTGGGCTTTACCTATTTTATTTCGTTATACACATGGACTTACATGTAGGACTTATTTGAGAGGGTTATATATTCCCAGAACTCATTGTTTTTAGACTAGTTTTGATATTTTGAGATTATAACATTATTTGTGAGACCTAGTACACGTAGTGTCAAGATTTTCTACAGGTCTTATTCGTGTTCTACACTGCGTTGCATCAGTTTCCATGACTTCTCTTGTAATTTTACTTGCTGGAAGGATCTTATTCTCCATACCATATGTATAGTCTAAAGACGAAAGAGTGACTGTGTTAGTTTAGTCAGTTGAATATTTTACCTGTTTGTATGGTACAAATGGTGTTTATATGTTTGTTACTTTTATTTTTGTAGAACTTTGCACTTGTAATTAATGTGTGGATTAATATAATTTTTTTCTGTTTTTCATTTTATTGGGTATTTTGTATAAGATATTTGAAAAAAGGACAACCATTTTTGGATTCCCAAGATGAGGACAATTACTTTTTGAGCTGCAAAATGAAAGCCATTATTTTTAGATTGATAATTTAAAGATTGTAATTTTAAAAATTCTAAATTGAAAAAATATAATTTTCTCAATCACTGTTTGAACTTAGAGTTGGATTTCTACTAAAAGTATTATGGTGATAAAGTACCGTTAGCAAGGTGGTTTAAGGAACCTTTGATTATGGTGATACATGTTGTGGACTTTTTAAAATATTATATTGAGTTAAAATTCCACACCGTCTCCTAGTTTTAAATTTTTCCGCAAAAAGTTAAAAAAAATTTAATAATCAATTTCATTCCATAATTAACTTCATAACTCAATAGCTGTTTGAGTTTGGTTGCCGGATTTTGCACTTCTAGTCTTTTTAGCAAAAAGTTACCCAAAAAAAATTGCCTCGAAATTTTGGTAATTGTGGGACTAAAATCAGAATAATTAAAAATTTATGGGAAAGTAGAAATCTTAAATGTTTTTATCTTTTGCACAAAAATCTAAAGTTTTTAGATTTAAAGCCGCAAATAAATATGAAACTTATATTTCTTGGGTCTCTAATAAACTAAATATATTCATATTTATTTAGAAAATATGTATAAAATTTTATGATAATAAATTACTTCGAAGATTAAAATAATTACAAAAATAAAAATCTAAATAACCATGTCACCCTTAGTGAAAATGCAAACATTTTAGATTTCCATAATAACCATATCATACACATCTAAATATATCCAAGACTTTGTTTTGTTTTGCCTTCAGAAATTCCCCCGTGTTTAAAAAAAGTGACTCATCGGTTTGTTGTGGGTTGCCATCTAAGTCTTGCCACTTGCAACATTTCATCCTATATTTTTGAGACAAAATACATTAGAGGAATAAATGTTTCACATTTAATGCTAATCGATTGCAAAGACCATAATTAATTAATGTCGTGTTGTTATCTCTACGCATGCAGTCCATGCTTTTTTAAAAAATTTCTCTCGTGGAGATCCTTTCTTTTTAAATCTTTCATCTAAATTATCGCAGACTCTTCAATAATTACATTTCACGGACCCATTTGTTTTCTTATGATACATAATCAAAAATATATACAATTAATACTCATAAATAAAATAATTAATATATTTCAAAACTTTTAGTATATAAACAATTATTACCCTCTAACAAAAGAACTGATACCTTCAAACCAATTTGATAATGAAATTTGGTCACACTCTATTTTACTTATACTAGAGGGTCAATAGGCGAGATTGGAAAATATTAGAAATTTATTTTAAGATTGACTTAAATTCTTAGAAAACCATATTAACACAAATATAAAATTCAATGATATATTTGTAAGATCACAATATTATATCTTCAATTCTCACATCATCGATTAATATATTCCTTTTATTCATAAAATAAATTTATATATATTTGAATCTATCTTTATGATAATGCAAATTTTTCTAATGAAATAATAAGATGCTGCCAAAAAAGCCATTAAATTTTGTCTGTACATTATATAAACATAATGATATAAAGATGAAAGATAAATTTATGTAAGGCTCTATCTGGTAGATTTTAAAATGAATGGATATAAAAAGTAATAAATGTTATCCAACAATTAACACTAATCAAAACATATTCTCTGTCACAACATCCTTCAGCGGTGGATCTAACCCAACAGTCAGAACTCCTTTTTTAATATTGGAATCCTTTTCTTCATGCATTGCATCATCAAAAAATATCTGCCACAAATAAAATTGATGTTAGAAAATGGCAGAATCTGGCAAGATGCAAGATTTTAAAATAGGGGTTCCACAAAAATTAAAGGATAAAATACAGATTATATAAACAGATGAACAAACAGACTATACTTGAGTTGCTCTCGATTTTAGTACAACAATTACTTGAGTCACACAGTTTTATAATTACTCAATTTTCATTCCAAAACTATATTTTGAAATGATTAGTCCGGTAGAAATTCATGTAGTTTTGAGACTAATTCATTTAAAAAAAATAGTTATGATAATAAATTGAACAATTCCTGTAAGAGTAGGTTTCTTGTGAACTCGAGTTCACATGAACTCGTATCACTGTCATGTGTAATCACTATCACTGTAATTTTTCAACAGTGATAATGTATATGCATATTAGTGATAGTAAATATACATAACAATGATAGCGTACACATGACAGTGATAATTGAGAACCCGAGTTCACCTTGAACCCGGGTGTATACAAGTTTTTGTTTTCAAGTAATTATGAGACTCAATCATTTAAAAAAATAAAATATAGATATGGGACAAAAATTTAAAAGTTCAAGTAAATAGTGAACTAAATCTTTCCAAAAAGTAGGCTTACAATTTATTTGCAACAATGTATCCTCGTAGTTTTTTATTTTCCATCCACGCCCCTTAATTTGTTTAAAATTTAAAAATACGCTCGAATCTTCCAGATCCGCTGGCTAATTCTGTTGCCTCCCAATATAAAGACTCCCTTCTGTTTGTCTCACATCCAAATTTCCTCTGCTACTTATGCTGAAGAGTGGGTTACATCATCTCAAATTCTCATGATCATGGTCGATTAGCTTTATGATTGATTTAATGTGGATTTTTAGTCTCATGGTTTTCCAGATCTGCTTATTGGTTTTCATTTTGGTTTTGTATTTTAGGTATGGTGATTGATAGAAGAAAACAAAAGTGGCTGTTGGAAGGAAGATATGTGATTCCTTTGGGTATTCATCTTTCAAGGTAAATGTTGGTTACATATTTTTGAATGAAAAAACTACCCCAAATATTTTTTTATCGAAAAAAGGTAAATATAACTATAAAATATGCGCTCAACTCAAACTGAGCTAACGCGGTACAACAATATTTTACAAAGAAAAAAAAAATTTTGATAGGGCAAAAGGTTGGCACCCTTTGTCAACTGGTTTGCCGATCTGTTTAGGGCAGATTTTTTTATTTCAAAAGTAGAGAACTTTTTTGTTTGGATAATTGTTTGTGTTCTCTCTATTGTTTTTACAAAATTTGGTGGTTGCGTGTATTTATTTTATATTGATTTAATTTTGGAGGGATTATTGGTAGGTTGGACTTAGATTTTCACAGTAAACTAGTAATGATTTTTTTTTTTTTTCAAATTTACCCAAATCTGAATGGAGGAATTGTTGCCACACTTTGCCAATTTGTTTAGGGAGAAAATAGATTTATCTCGGTCAACTATAAAGAATAAGGGAGGGAAGAGCTGGAAATCTGGCCTCGAGTAAGGCGAGGCTGGTGTTGGAAAAGTTAGGGTTTTTCCTCTTCTTTAATAGAATAATGTGGAAAAAAAAAACTGTGCGCTAAAATATATAAAATAATGTGGGCTAAAAAACTGTAAGTTGTTAAAGGAAATTACATTTATGTGCCTTCATCAAAAGTATTTACTAGAAGGATAGTTTAGTCATTTCATTATGTATCTTATATTTCTGTAAGCCTAATTTGTAACCTATATAACGTGATCTCATACACAGAAATAGTGAAATAATCTCCTGGCTTGGTATGCCCCCAGATATAGCCTTTCAGGTGAACTGGGTCAACAAATCTCGGTGTTATTCGTTCTATGATTTCAGATTATCCTTAAACACGTTATCAACACGAATGCTTTACCCAATTTTTTTGTTTTTTCTGAAACCATTCAAGACGCCTCATCCGCTGATTGAGCCTCGCCGTCGGTAGCCCATTCCATAGTCATCATCTGCTATGAGTCGCCCTTCTGCCGCTGTACACACTGCGCCATAGTCGCCGAATTGCGCCGCCACCAATCGAAGCCCAAGCCGCTGCTCGATCCCAGAGAAACCATAAACCCATCTCCCATACCGATGGACTATGCAGTAATCAACACTCAAAACCCTAGCCGCCGTAAAAAAAAAAAAAGCCACCGAAATCTGATTTCTCTCAGATCGTCAGCCCGGCGCCTCCTCTGTTAAGCATATCGCAGCATCGATGACTTCTGCGCACAGATTTGTCTATCACAGTCAAGCGCCCGGCCACAATTAGATCATCGATTCCATAATTGCTTCGATATCTGATACGGTTCCCCTCCTTCGGCCATTTTGCAATTGGATTTCCTCGACTCCCCTTTAGCGGTATCGCTGCGTTTCAGATTCTGGCGTGGCTGGGTTTTCCTCTGTTCGTGATTTGGTGTCTTTGCCCAAGGTCCAGTTTTCCTCGGGCTCGCTGCCACCATCGCTGCCCGGGTGTCGCGGTGCTACTACTCTTCTCTGATCGACTCGTAGGACAGCAGCCGGTTAAATCCCCTTCCCCAATACTAAATGTCTAGGGCAGCTTCAATCACTGCTGAGCATGCTGGGCCGATTGCCAGCGAGTTGAGGATTTCACGGCCATGTTTCCCCTCGCAACGAATCTGCTGGAGGTAATTTTTACTTTCTGCTAGAGCTATTCAGTTTAGAGAATATTATGACTTGCTCTATTCCAAATATATGGGATAAAATTTGGATTTTCTAATTAAGTTCTCTGATATGGCTTGGAAGTTGAGACTGAGATGCACGAATTTAATTCATGAATTGAGTATCCAAATGCAAATGAGACCTTTAATTTGATTTTTTTCCTGAAAGTTCGTGTTTGCATCTTTTGTGTAAAATAATATGAGCAGGTCACACTATTTTTGTGGAGCATTTTGATGTATCTACTATGCATAATATGTGTCTTTTAGGCGTATTTATGATGCATATCACATATTTAATGAATTGCTTAAGAGAGTTGCAGTTCATGGATTCCACTCTCCCACAAAATAACTATGAAATATGTTGTGGCAAAATTTCTTTTAAATTTCTTTTAAATTTTAAAATATGGTCAATATGTAATATAGTTCTTCAATTTGATCATAACAGACAGTGCTTTGTCTTTGATACCTGTGGATGATTGATTTTGAAAATGCAAGAATTGTACTCAGTTTCTTTTGAGTCCAATATAGTATAATCGGGTCGAGTACGTTCAACCATTTATTATAGCACAAGGAAGAATCGTGGTCCATTCCCACCTTGTCTCATTTGATCCCCAAACTTCACATGAGAAAGTGATGTAAAATAATAAATATTCAGAACGTAACAGATTCGATGCCTGATTCGTTTATTGATATTGTTAAAGTGACTGGGTCATACATATCAGCTGCAAATATGCCTGCAAGGTTAGAAGTCCCCAATAAGGGGCACAACATCGTATAAAAGATGTTACAACCATACTTGGTGGAAGTGTGGTTGAGGCGGTGGCTCCCAAAAGGAAAAGGGGGAGGTCACCTGGTTCGATTGACACCACCCAAAGGAAAGAATGGTAGGTGTGGCCAATTAAATATATCGATCATCAATATCGAAAATACATCTCATGAGATTGTCTCTGATTATAGTTATGTCCAAGAATCATCACTGGAGGACGCTCCGATGTTTAATATGATTCCAGAGAATGAAAAATCTCTATTAATTATGAGAGTGCATATGATTCGATGGACAGACATTGCACACAGACTAGTGATGTATTTATTTATTATGTTGCTCAAGAAAATATAGAGCACAATGAAATCGAACCAAACTCAGTTGTAGAATATCAACAAAGAGCAAACGGGCCTAAATACAAGAATCATTCCAGGTAGAACTTGATTCTATGACAAAGTGATAGGTATTTGGTCTGGTAGTGCTAGCCCGACCAAGTGTAAAGCCTATAGGACATAAATAACTCTTTGTCATAAAGCGTAATGAGAAATATATGGTCCTCATATAGAAAACTTGCTTTATAGCTCATGGCTTCTCATAACGCTCTGGAATTGATTATAAGGAGTCATACTGTGTTATAGACATTATAACGTTCTGCTACTTAGCTTAGTAGCATCCGAAGGATTGGAAATGCAACTTATGAATATGGTTATTGTATATCTCATAGGGGATCTTGATTCAGAGATATGTATGAAAGTGTCTGATGACCTTCTATTAACCAAGTCAAGTGACTACTTGATTGGGAAAGGTTACAACAACAAAGAACAATGCCCCTTCGTATTTATAAAGAAAAATGAGTATCGGGTTTGCGATTATGATACTTATGTTGAGGGATGAACATAGGTACTCTTAATGAAATAAGAGAAATCCTGAAACTAATTAAAATTATTGAGATAAAGGATCTTTGGAAAACTCAACTTTATTGAGTTTGTGGATACTTATCCACCAGTCTGCATATGTCCAAAAGATGTTCAGGCGATTTAATATGGACAAAATGCATTCTATTAGCACTCTCGTGATCGGCCGATGTTTGGATTTAAAGAAATATCCCTTTCGTCCAAAGCAAAATGACGAAGAGATATTAGGAACTGAAATTCCTTGTTTAAGTGCAATATGCGCATTATTGTACTTAGCTCAATATACTCGGCCATATATTAATTTCTCAATGAACTTGTTAACTAAATTTATTACAGGACCAACATAATATCATTGGAATAGTGTCAAGAATGTACTTTGATACTTAAAAGAAATCATTGATATGGGCATGTTATTTATTACATAAATGCTTTAAGGGACGACAAATGAAATTGCAACCCTTGAGAAAATATTGAATGCTATCCTATACACTTATACACCAAATAATATGTTATTTGGATCTACTAATGTTGGTTATATCTTAACCACATGAACACCCAAATTGATTATGTATTTACCATGAGAAACATGGTATATCTTGGGCATCAACTAAGAAACTTTGATAGATATCTCTTAAAGCTATTTAGAGATTATTACCTTACATATAGTAATTTGTGAGTGTATTTAGTGAAAGTCTATCATCACACATTTAAGGAATCAGTGGCTTGAGTTCTACCACTAAAGATCCTTTATGTATATACGAAAAATACATTGCATGTATTGAACAGATGAATCTGTGCTATATAGGTGATAATATGAAGTATATATCAACAAAGTTTTTCTATAACATGCGACAACAATCTTCGTTCAATATTCAAGTAATTTAAGTAAGCTCTGAAGAAATTTTGGCTGAATTATTTACATAATCATTGTCCAAGATAACTTTGAGAAACATCTTAAAGGAATTGAGATGTGTAAAATTTATGAGCTCACTTGATAGATGTACCTATCAGTTGAGAGGTGTAGACTTCAGGGGGAGTCTTAACATAAGTGCGTTGCAACTCATTTTCACTTCGACCAAGGTTTATTTTTCTTATATGGATGTTACTTGGCAAGGTTTTTATCGAGGGCAACATTCATGCACCATCCATCCTTTTGATTTGGCACAAGGGGGAGTGTTAAAGGAAATTACATTTATGTGCCTTCATCAAAAGTATTTACTAGAAGGATAGTTTAGTCATTTCATTATGTACCTTATATTTCTGTAACCCTAATTTGTAACCTATATAACGTGATCTCATACATAGAAATAGTGAAATAATCTCCTGGCTTGGTATGCCCCCAGATGTAGCCTTTCAGGTGAACTGGGTCAACAAATCTCGGTGTTATTCGTTCTATGATTTCAGATTATCCTTAAACATAAGTTAAAATATATAAAAAACTGTGGGATAAGTGGTTTTAATTTTAAATAAATGGACCAGATTAAATGCACCCACTTTTGTCACAAGATGTGTACACCCATTTTTAAGTACCATGTTTACCCTTCCTAAAAACCCTAATATTCTTCCTTCTGTCCCTCACGGCTGCAAAAACTGCAGTCACTCTTTATTTTTTTTCTCTTTCTCTTTTTCAACATCTCCACTCCACCCACTTTCTTCCCTCAAACCCCAGTGGCTGTAGACGGTTTTTATTTATTTTTTTCCTTTCCTAATTCCAGCTTTCCTTCTTCCCTTCTCATGGCTGCATTTTTTTTTCTAATTCACTATTTTCTTCTCCTTCATTCCTTGTACCAGCCTCCCCCCTCCTTCCTTCCCACCTCTTTGTACAAGGTATTCGTATTTCAACTGATCTATTTGTTTATTGTCTTCTCTTATAACCATAATTATCGCTGCATCTGCGGACAATGGAGGTTTATAGTAGATGAGTTCATATTTTTTTTATAGGAGGATGCTGAGGATATATGTGTGATTTCATATATTTTTGAAAAGATTAAAAATACAATGTGTGTGTACTATTAACAAAAGTGGGTGCGTTTAACCTGAACCTAAATAAATACCCTACCTATAAACCCAACAAGGCACACCGCAGGACTTCTCCAAACCCTAGAAGCACACTGCAGCCGCTCCTCTCTCGCTTTCCTTAGTTCTCCCTCCAAACCTAAAATCTCAAATGTCCAATTAATCCAATTAATCACAATCTGCGCCCCTGATGCATGGCTGATCAAAAAGTATTCGTTCTTTCCCTTCCAAAATACTCCCTAGATTCATCTCCTTATTTACAAATTTCTTGATTTAGTAATTTTTATAATTTTTAGGTTATTTAATTATGTTTATGATTGGTTTAATATTTAAAAGATTCTTGACAGGTTGGACATACACATTTACAATTGAGTATCCCGTTCAGATGTCCACAAAAAGATGACAAATCATAGATATGAATCTAAGTGCATCATCGGAAGAGGATATAGAATAAACTTTCAGAAACCCTCTCCATCAATGGGGGTATAATAGAATTGCAGTTTGATCTTTGGTTGAGTAGCAGTAGGCACGATTGTAGTTATTAGTTTATTTAATTTGTAGCACTTAAGAAGTGCAGATCTATAGTCTAAAGATGAATGTGTACAAGATTTAATGTATGATTTGTTGTTTTATCAGTCAATTGAGTAAATTTTTTTCTTTATGTGAGAATTGTGTATCAGATTTATTCAAATAAAATTTTCTTCATTTTTTGTTGTTATTCAAATACGATCATTTTTGTTAAAATTCTGCTAAAGAATATTATCTAAAAATTCGTATAGAATAAAAGAGGATGGAAAAATTCACATAAATTGAAATAAATAAATTCAAAATTCATGCCATAGCAAGTTATTAATTTTTTTGTTCACAAATACACACATGAGGTAGACAAATTTAGAAAAAAAAAAACACTAAGATATCACTAAATAAATTGTGGATACAACAAAATAAGAAAATTTGTGGGTAGAAAAACAGATCTAACTTTTGCATGAAAACGTGCAAAAAATAAGAATTATGAATTGAGTGTACGTGTCACGTAATATATAACTTATAATTTTTTTAGCATATAATATGTAGTATGTACAGATGACATCATTCTCGTTGAGTAGATAAAGAAGAAAAGTTCATATAAATAATAATGATACAAAATGATTGTGGTCTTTTCAATCAAGAAAGATTAAATGTTAAAGAATTATACTTGAGAAGGATGTATTGTATCTCATGTAATGATGCTGATGTGGGATAAAATTGTTAATGAGCTCATGTATTTAAGTGATTTTTTAATGAGAATTAATAGATATTCAAACTAAATAATTTGACCAAATAAATTTATAATTGGATTAATGTAGTTGTGTCACATAGGTTATATAGATTTGTATTTAAAATTTTCATTTGAATTTTTTAATTCAATAAAATTAAAATATTGATATAATATTATAATTTTAATAATAGAACTTTTTAATATACAATCTTAATGTTAAAATTATCCATAAATTATGATTCCAAAAGATAGGATTCTTAAAATATAAGGAGTATATTTATCTAATTCTATATAAATTTGTCTTTATCTATTAATTATTATCTATACCTTTTTTTCATTATCTTTATCTATCAATATATTTGTATAGGAGGAAAATTCAATTTTAATTGCATTTGTGGAAAATTATATTATTTTATATTGAAATTCTTACATTTTCATGAAGAGCAACTTATATTGAAATAAATATTGATTAATTTACAAATAAAAGAAATATATGAATTATAATGACAGTTATGAGAGATTTAAAGATATATTATGTGTTGATAAAATTTTCAACATAATTTTAGTTAATCATAAAAAATTGGGTTTTTGTTGGATTTAATTGACATTAATTGTGATAATTTATTTGAATTTTTTTAAGCTAAATTAATAGATTAATTTATTTTACTATATGGTATAAGGTATCAGTTTTGAATTATATCGGTAATTAATCATCCAATTGATAGTCGCATGCTTAAAGACCAATATGACTAGATTTATAATGTTTAGATCGGAAATGAGTGGAAGAGGACCGAGGGTTAATTTTATGTATATGTGAATGTTGTTGAATTAGTCAGCTGATTATGCACAATTTAATTATTTTCTATGGATTATTGTTTTTATGTTTTATTCTGATAATTATTTAAGTATAAGTATGCATTCAATTTAAATAGGCAAGTTCCCCTACATATCTAACCGGTATTGAAAAGAAATGTTTCTATCCTCATTGAAAAGGTTTTCTGTTAATTACTTATAAAATAAAAAAATTTAAGTCTTTACATTTTGCACAAGAAAATAATTGGCTCTTATAATGAGATCAAATTTTATATTGATAAAAAAAAAAGTTAATAACTGATTAAAGGAATATTTTATTCATGAGTTTAATTTAATTTAGAATTAATTATCAAAAGATAAAAATATGAATCATTTTTGCTCTAAAGTCTAGTAAGGTCCATATCATTTTCCCAAGGTTGATGTTGTAACCCCATGTATGTTGTAGGTAGGAAGTTTTGCTCTTTTATTTTTAATTTTTTGGTAGGTAACGGTGTAAATTTCACTAGTGGTATAAGCTCTTTTAATATTACCTCTTTATTTTTCTAATAGTTAATATAAAATTTATCACATTTTGCGTTTTCTTTTTTGAGAATCAATATTTTCTTGCGATAGAATGTGTGAATACTAACACTGAGTTAAAAAAATTATACCTTATCAATGTTGAATAGTAACAGTAACACTGAATTAAATATTTGTGTTATTATCTAAAAAAAAAGAATGTGTGATGTATTTATACAATGAGAGAAGAAATAAATACTTCTGGATACTTCAGCTAATTCTAATTTTGTTGAGGACATGTGTCAACTAAACATTTAACAAATCAAAGTGTTTAATTTTAGCCAAACGAGTAGATCGTTGCGGTATTTTTCGTTCTCAAAACCGAATTACGGTGAGTGAGTAGTGAATTCCTGAAGTGGGGGAATATTAGTTGAGAATAAATTAAAATAATTATTTTTTATTTATCTCAAATACCGGATAAGATCTGATTCAAATTCAAATATCGGATAAGATTCAACCAGGATCTTTGCCAAGTCATTGATCTCTATAAGATCTCTGATTCTTGTCATCGAATCAGCCAAAATCAGTGATCTGGACTACTCCATGTCAACATCTGGAATGTTTCAGAGTAGTCCAGATTCATGAACTCTGATGCCTCCGTCGATTCCGCGTTTGACGAGGTCATAACCACCCACTAAGATAGTGGGAATATTCCTCCGGATTAATCATAATAGAGTGGTAAATTCATATCTATAAATAGGTGTGTCTTGCATTCATTTTAGAGTTACGAAGTTACGAAATAGATAGAATTCGAGTCTCTCTCTCTCTTCCCTTCTATGCATTTTAGAAGGTTCATTTCATAACTTCAATTATTCGTCTTTCATCTGCATTTAGTGGTTATACTAACTCAGAGACATCAAAACCATTTTACCTTTGGAGACAATTACGTATTTCCTGTGAGCTCTAGCCAGGTCATATTTTGTCTTGCGGGAAAAGGTCATACTTTGACTCGATTTTCGGTTTGCTTCTGTTTATGATTATCATTCAATTCAATATATTTCTATATTTCTCTTTTGTATACGTATTTACAATCCAGAGATTTCCAACATTTTTCCCTTCACATGCATTTCATCGAGCATAATGGATACAACGTATTCGGTCGAAATAATACAAGAAATTTTATCGCGTATTCAAATAACAGAGCACAACATTTTAATATACGTTACAATGGATGGTTTGAGGATAACATACCTTGACCAAGACCACGTCTCATAAATCGAATGAACAAAAACTAACAAAAAAAAGGATTACAAAGAAGGAATGGCTTCGTGCCTGACGACTTTGGGAGAGGATATCGATAGTAGGTGCCTAAGCAAGGCCTGTACGATGAGCTGCAGCATACCAAACGACCAGCGGGGGCAAGGACGGGTGTGTTCTTGGAGGAAGAAAAAGATGTGGAACATATTCTAATTAGATTAGAAATAATAATTTTTTTTTTTAATTTTAATTTTAATTTATGTTTTATTTTATAATTTCAAATGTAAAAATTAAGGGATTGTTTGGTATTGTTGTCAAGGATAGGATAGCGGTTGGAAGGTTGGATAAAGATGACATCATCAAAGGTAAAATTAGATCATTTTTTAAAAGTAGGGCAAAAAAAATCATTGGGTGTTCAAATAAAACAAAACAGATCTTCTCCCAAATAAATATTATGAAACACAGAAGAGTTTGTATTTCTTGAAAATAGTAAAACTAGCTAGTGTGAAAATAGTAAAACAATGTCTCAGTTAGTACTTGCTGTTTCCTATTTTTAATGATATATTTACTTTTTTATTTTTTCATAAAAAAATTATATAAAAACGAGGTTGAAACAAGCTTAGATGAGCAAAATACTAAAAGCCCAATTTTCAACCCATTAGGAGTACCTTGTTACGGCCCAATAGAAATATTTGCCCACAATCTTAGCCTTTCAGCATATAAAGAACAGCCCATATTTTGAAGCCAGCAAAAATGAAGGTGGTCAGGACTATATGCACCTCCATAGTTATTAGACTGTACAGACATATACTCTCCTTTTCTTTTCTTTTCTTTTTTTTTTTGAACGGGGACATACATATACTCTCTTAATAATTAGGGAAAATAAACATTTTTTATCCTTTATTTTATTTTGTTTTTAGTTTTATTATGTTTAGACTTTGTGGTTCGTCCTATAAGTTTAAAAAAATGAGTTTTTTGTTCTATAATCGGGAGATGAAGATTACCCAAATATATAGGACGAAAAAAAAAATCCAAATATAGACTAAAAAAAAAATCAACAAAAATTAAGAGACAAAAATATCTATTTTCGCTATTAATAATTAATATACCCATCCTATTTCGAACTGTATTTGTCGAAAATTTGATTTATTTTCAATAAATATTCGTCGAAATGTTGATTAAATTTCAGCAAAAATGTATGAAAAATGAGATGGATGTACTTAGGGTGGAAGTATCTAATAAAATTTAAAGGATATATACAAATGAAAAGCTAAAGGAAATGAGAGTGCAATCAATCCCATGGCCCACCTCATATTCAAAATTTGGGGCAGCGATAGTTCAGTATATAGTAGAACAAAATTTTTTTTTTTTTCAAAAGAAAAAATTTCTAACAACTTTTTGGTTATTCGAATATTATTTGTATATATATTATTTGATTTTTTATTTATATTGAATTGGGAAATTTTGTTTAAATATATGGAAATTTTCAAAATAAGTTATAAAATAGAAAAAAAAGAAGGATGATGTATATATAGTTTCAAAAAAATCAATATATTTACAAATAAGTTCAAAATATTTGCATATAAGCATATATTTTTTCTGCACATAAGCATATTTTTTTCTGCACAACATCTATTTGTAAATATAATGATTTTTTTTTAACCTATATTACACCACTCCCGTGGTAAACCTTAGCTCCTTTTCGATTAATAAAAAAAATTCAATGTTGGTGCTCAACAATTTTTTGAGTGACAGTGTCCCCAAATTTCATTGAAAATTAAAGATTAAATTTCAAAATGGTTCCATAACTTTGCATATTTTCTAATTTAGCGTCATAATTTCTTCTTCGATGATTTAGTCTCACAATTACTTGAGTCGCTTGATTTTAGTCCCACATATACCTGGGTTCGCTTATTTTAGTCCCACAACTATCTTTTGGAACGATTTACTCTCATAATTACTAGAATTACTCATTTTTCATCTATATTTTTGAACGATCTAGTAATGTAGGAATTCATGTGAATTTGAGATTAAATCATTTTAAAAAATAGTTATGAGACTAAAACTAAGCAATTCAATTATTTACCGAGACTAAAATTTTATTTTTAAAAAGTAGATATGAGACAAAATTAAAAAATTCAAGTAATTAGTGGACTAAATCTTTTAAAAAAGGGGCTTCCAATCTATTTGCAAAACTGTATCCTTATGTTATCAAATTTTCATCCACACCCCCTTAATTTATTAAAATTTAAAAAAGTTGCCCGAACCTTCTAGATTCCATCCACTTATTCGTTGCCTCCCTATATAAAGAGGAGAAAACCCTAATAATATTTGTCAACACAAGCGCCTCCCTTCTTCACTTCGCGATTGAGTCCTTACGCTGAAGATTTAGGTACATCCCTCTTTTGGTTTTGCTATTTCTTTTTATTTCTAATAATTATTGTGAATCTGATGGTTTTCTTTTAATTTTTATTTAATAATGTAAATTTGAATTCTTAGATCCCCTATACGATAGGATATTCATGAATTGAGAAATTCAAACTACTTGAATATGGTTGCAGAACAAATGTTGCTATTTGAAAAAGGATTTCGATGGATGAATCACGAGATTCGAATTCTCAGCTACTTACAGGTACCAAAATTATTTCGGGATTTATGAATTTATTTATCGTTTATTAGGGTTTGTATATGTTGGATTGCTTTAATTAATTAATAATATTTTGATGGAATTATTGGCAGGTTGGACTTATAGATTCACAATTACATATCCAAAAGTACTCTCAAACCTAATTTATTAGGTCGGAGAAATACTTGTGCAAATCTTATGCATCCGGTTGAGGTATTATATAATGTTCTCAAAATACCTGAATTTAACATCTTCAAATTTTCATTAATATATTCTTTAAAATAATCATTAGGGCTTTTTTTTTAAAATTTACCCAAACTGTTGTTTAATAATCATTAGGGCTTGCTAGAATAATCTTCATAAAGTTGAAAGCTGAAGTCGTTCTGTTTTCTTTTTTAGATGAAAAATGGGCCACCATTTAGGGCTTCTGGTAATCACAGTGATCCTCCGAAGGTCATTCCTTTGGATACATCACTAGATTCATTCTCAGGTAGATCTAAAAATTTATTTCTTCAATAGCTTTCCTTTTATTTTATTTATTTTTACTTTTTAGGTTGTGTATGTTTAAAATAGTTTTAATATTTGTGAGATTTATGGCAGGTTGGACCTATATATGATTATATATATGGAGGCTGTGGTGTGTTGCTGTCAACTTTGCGACTGGAGTAAGATCCTAAAGACAAATTGAAAGCTACGGTAGCTTCTTTTGAAGAGGAAGAAGCAGAAGAGGAGGTATTAAGGTTAGATGTATAGGTTAAGTATGGTAGTCTCATGAGGTTTCTTGATGAGATTGTGCATGATCCTATTTTCTGCACTTGTTTGTATTAGACTTTTTCGATATCTAGATCTATAGTCTAAAGTAGTAAAGAATTGAAGAGTTTTGTGGTAAAGATCATGTTTAGATGTTTTTAATATTTTTATTTTTCTGTAGCTTAGCACTTCTAATCAATGAGATGATAAAAAATATTGATCTATCATAGTTTTTTTTTAATTAAACCCTTATACATGGGGGATTGACTTTTATATTTTCCATTGAATGTGAGAATCAACAAATAAAAATTTACATATAAATAAATTCACAACCTTTGAAATTATTAACACATAATTTAGTATCCAATATATATACTTGGAGTGGGTTAGATGATTTTGGTACATTGATCCATCGATATTGATTCAATCCCAAAAATGTAACAATTTATTTGATTTTTGAATTTTAATTTGAATTTCGTTGGAATAAAAAAAAGTCATTAAGACACATGCATTGAAAAAGATAAATCATATTGTATATAGTATTATTAAATTTAAAAAAATAATATTAAAAAATTATGTTTTCTGATAAAAAAAGTTTAAAAATGTGGACTGAACAACAAAATTAAAGAAAAATGAAATTGGAATATGTGTATAACAAATGTTGTGAATTTTTTATTTTTCTAATTTTAAAATAAATTTAACTAAATATACTTATATTATAATGTACTCGTATAATAGTTACAATATGCTTGAGTCCAGTGGGCTGCCCTTCCTGGATATATATTTGCGAAAAGTTAACCAATTTTGGAATTTTGCAATTTAAAAATTGAATAAATTTTTGGCGCTGGTTATATGCTCCCATAGCTCTTATTAGTACACACACTATGATAATTTTTAAATCTAATTATGTATAAAAAGACACACATACCCTCTCATCACTCAACTCAAAATATCGATGCACCCACTTTCAAAAAAAAAAAAAAAAAGAACTTTCATGAAAAAAATTTAAAATAAGATCCCAAAAAATTTTTCCACAAATTTTGTTCACATTCGGCAAAGATTTCATCTCCGGTGTGAGTAGTTTCAAATGGTGAGTGAGATGTGGTGGCAAGCTGTAGCTGTGGTGGACGTCTTCTTTTTTTTTTCTGCGGCGATGAACTTTCTCTCTCTTCTAGGCGGTGGCTGTCGCTGCTTCAACGATGGCCATGGTTGTGACTTCCGATGAGAAACAGGCGGCGGACGGAGAACAATGATGGTGGCTAAGTTTTCAGGGGGCTTTCTAATTTCCAGGGAGATGATGGCGCTCGATTCACATAGAGGAAGATGTGTAGGTGGGCTTGCGGAGAGAATAGAAAAAAATTAGGGTTTATAAGGATAAAAATATTAATTTATATTTTACATACTAATTTTATAATATTTGTATTTATTGTATGTGTGTACTACTAAAAGATGTGGGTGCATATACCCTAGGCCTAAATTTTTTTCTCTTGCTCACTTCAAATTTTATCATTAAAATTTTGAATTTTATAAAAATATAAAAAAATTAAAAATTTTCCATATACGAAAAATTATTTTTCAGGATCGTAATTTAAAGGGGTGGCAAAATGAGGACAATAATTTTTTAGGATGACAAAATAAGGACGTAACTTTTAAATGTGATAAATTAAGAATAACTCAACTCGAATCAATGCAAATTAGGTTAATTGGCTGGATTTGGGCTAGAAATTGGGCCAAAATTGGGCCAATTTGACCAATTTTGGAATGAATCTAAAAAAATTATGGTCCTTATTCTTTCAGCCCGAAAAATTATTGTTCTTATTTTTCTAGCCCAAAAATTAACGTATATATTTTGTCACCATCTCAATTTACGATCCAATTTTTTTTTTCATATATATATATATATATTGTCTTAAAATATATTTGTTTATTTATTAATTTTTATATATTCTTATTTTTTGTGATACAAGAATAACATTTTTCCATAAGGTATTATTTTGTTAAATAAAACACTAAGGTTGGTTACATGTTTAGCAGACCCTCAGCTCAGAACTTTATTTTTCTATTAACAAAGCATCTAGAAAAGCTTCTATATCTGCTCATATTGTATAAATACGTCACATTTTTCATGCAAAGACGTTAAATCAATAAAATATTATTTTAATTAAGTGTGGTATTCAATAATCCGAATATTATATACAAGACGCTGGAATCTTTTCGACATCAAGTAGGCTAGACTCAACAACTTTTTTTTATCAAGCACGTAATGTCTCCTTTACATTTTTGAAAGGAATGTCGGTTAGTCTCAATCTGCTCTCCAATTTTATTGTTCATATGTGTCATCTAACATTGAACTACATACACCCTATCATCTACTCAAGAAATTTCCAAAATCAAATGCCTTGACAAAATCAAACTTCTATAAAATTTTTTTTAATTTTTTCTTTTTTATTTCATCAATAAATTTATTGAGCACACGAATCGATCAAAAATCTTTCTATCTTAAATGGATCAACACCTTTCCCACAACATTAATTATATGTTCAATAAGTTTCTTAAATCCATAATATTAAGCTAGCTCCTTACTAAAATTATACATATTTTCATAATAAATATGAATAATTTTTTTTTTCACAAATACACATTAGCAGATAGTGCATGCACTTTGCAAATTTACTTATATAAAAAATTCAAGAAAGCTAGCTTTCACTTTTTTTTTTTCAGCACAAAATTTAATCAAATATAGCAAAATCATGTATACAAAAGTAGCCTTCCCATTCATTTGCACCTGCATCTCTGACGTTTTCAACTTTTCACCTACAGCCCTCCATTTATTAAAAATTACTAATACACCCAAAGGTTCTAGAATCCACATTGCCTTCCCCATAAAAGTAGTCTATATACATGAGGAATGACTTATTTCCTCTGCAACTATGTGTTAGAATCAATAAATAATATAAAGATTAAGAAAAATTGAATCTGCAACTCTCATTAATTGCGTATTACGTTTCATTGGCAATGGAAAATTTGTAACGTAATAACTTCAAACTTATCTCTTCATTAACTTCTTAATTATGCTTCTATGTTTCAATACATTTGCTTTCTCAAAAAAAAAAGGTTCAGTTTTTTGTAGAATCCATACATTCGGGACATAACATTGAATTGAAATTGAGTGACAATTGACAATTTTCTCCTGAAATCGGAAAATGTAAAAATATACATGAGTACCAATCATTTTATTTCTTCTAAAAATTGCACATATATCATAAAATACAGAGTTGGCGAATTGGGCCTGGACTGGGTCCGGCTGGCCATTTTAGATTGAACCTATAAAAATAGAGTGTAGTCCAATACTACTTAGACCTCCCAAAAGGCCCGAACCCATCAGACCCGTCGGGCCATCTGGACGGGACCAAAATGGTCCAATATTTTTTGGACCTCTATATTTTAAATCCATTCTATATTTAACTTTGGATTAGTTGGGCCGGCTCATAAGGCTTCTTCGTTTGGTAGCTGGATTTATAGGATGGGAATTTAAGAAAAAAAATCAGGCCGAAGTAACCTCCTAGCCACTTTTCTAATTTAAAAAAATAATCAGGAATCTACATGAAATTATTGAAAACCTGGCCGAAGTAACCTCCTTTATATCCACGTGCAAACTCCGCTATATATCTACCTCATTTTTATTATAAGTTTTTTATTTAAAATATTTGAATTTATAAAACAGTATTTTGTAAGTAATTTAAATTCATTTTAAATTTTAAATTGATTTATTAATAATTAGCTTGTTTGGCGATGAGATGGAGGATATATTAGGTTCTGGATTTATATATTTTGGATAAGCATGTTGAGATGGAGGATTTATCGGGTTCTTAATTTATATATTTTGGATAGACAAGTGAGTCCTATCCGAATTTAAGTAAAATTTGACCTAAATTTACCATAATTTAAAATATATTATCCTAATTTTCCAAATTTGTATATATAATCCCCTAATTTAGCAAGCTAATAAAGATATCCTAATTAATTAAATCCCATTAGATATTGCTCTAAAAAGAACTACTCTCATAGTAGTCCTGGGCACATGAACCAAAAAAAAAAAAGTTTGTATACGAGTTTAAAGTTAAATAATAGAAAAGTATATTTTATAGACTTTTGTAAATGTAAAATTTTACTTTGTTAAAAATTAAAAACTAACCCGAAGCTCTGGAATCCACTTTGCCATTTGCTTCCATATATAAGAAGGCAGAAACCCTAACTTTTCAACACTAGCGCCACCTTTCACTTCCCTTAATACAAGAAACCCTAACTCTTACCGTAAAGCTTTGCTCCTATGAGATCGATTCTTACTGAGTGGTACATCTCATTAATTTGTGTTTCTACACATTTAATTGATCATTTGATCTTCATTTTTATGATTAGGTTTGTTGATTTAATTCTGTAGATTTGCAATGTAATCAAATATTAGATCTAATCCAATGGATTCATATTCTCAGGTACTGAATTTGTCATTGTTGCCTTCTCGATTTTTCATTCCTTTGATCTTTATATTTTGGAGTACTAATGTCTATAGAAATTTGTTGGAGGTTGGATTTATACTTTCACAATAGTTTTTGAGTGTTCTTGCACGGGGCCACAATGGTTGGCGTGTTTCACATATGGTCTATGGTATTCTGACAGTCTTTTTGATAGTTGAATTCCTCTCTAATTAATCAAGCCAATGAGAGAAAAGGAAGACAACTCAAAGAAACTCCGATGGGATAAATATGAGAAATTAGGGCACGAAAATATTAGGTTTAGAGAAGCTCTAATTAGGAACTCATGAACATTGAATCGGTTTCTGATGCAGTGGATGATTCAATTCCATTCCTGGAGAAATTTGATTGTATTTACAGGCCACCTGCAGGGCACAAGCCCTTTGAACATCAGCCTCATGTTCATGAAGGTTGTAGGCGTGGGAGTCTGCCGCCCTTTTTCGATCAAGATGTTGCAATGACGGAGGATGAAGATACTCTTTTGAACATTAATTCGTTCGCCCGTACTGCATGCACACCCTACGGTGGTACGTTTGATGATAGGCATTGGGAAGCGGGATTTATGATTGATATTCTGGAGTTCTCGGGAACCCTTGACCCTTGTGAATTTCGTGATTGGGTTGTCATCATGGAAGACATCCTCGAATTCAAGGCCGTACCCCGATGATAACAGGTGTCGCTGGTGGCGACTCACCTAAGAGGGCACGTGATAGCAAACTAAAAATTAGGGCATGGGTGAAATTTAGGAAATACTTGGAGAGGGAGTTTTTTCCCTACAATCACGCTGCTACTCTATTGAGTACCTTGGTCTAGATTATGATGTTTGCAAAACAATATCTTTAATTGGACAAATTGATATAACACTTGATCTAAGGAAATTGGTTATGAAATTTATAGTTGTAAGTGAAGTCTGCAGCTGTATACTTGATCATTCTACACCAGACATGACCCTACAGCTATAAGGTTTCTCTACAGCCATTTTTTGTACTTATAGGACTCTACAGCTGCAAGGTTGAAGTCCCTACAGTTTAGAAGACCGTTTGAAGAAGGAAGTACAAGTCAGAGATTATTTGAAGATTATGAAGACCCTTAAGCACAATTAGTGTAGCTCTCATACACTCACTAAAATGTACTTAAGTGGAGGTTATTTCTAAAGAAATCTGGAGGATAATGAAGATTAGTTTAAAGGCAGCCAGAATTCTGAAGAAAAGGACAATAGTACATTCAGTACTATCCTGTGTGAAGAATGAGGACCACTTCACACATGCCAATAGAGTGAGAAGAGCCTTATCCTATATTGAAATTTGAATTCCACAGCGAATAAGTCACACCATTCAATCTATAAATAGAAGAAGTCTTTAGAGGAAGCAACAACAACAACCCCGAGCATACAAGCATTCTGCCTAAGCAAGTCTACAACCAACATATTTACTGAGAGCGCTTTATTATTTTTATTATTTGAGATTCATATGATAGTTGGTTAGGATTTTCTTAGAAAGAATTACACCTTTTGTTGTTGTTCCCTCACCTGTTTTAATTTCTACTTATTGTAGATATCTCTTTGTGAGGTTTTTGTTAACTATTTGTGAGTTGTATTCTGAGTGAATTGAGTAGTTTAATCTCTTGTTAGAATAGGAATCTGAGTGAACCTAGTTCTAAGGGGGAACTACTTGTATTGATCTAAGTGATCTCATCTTAGTGCATTTGGCACCTAAGTGGTTTAACAGTGGATGTAGGTGGTCTTTTTATAGACACTGAACCACTATAAATTTTGTCTATTTACTTTCTGTCATTTATATTCCTGTATTGCATATTTACTTTACTATTACATTCATCATTCTTTTGAAAATCGAGTGCATAAACTTTGTGGTTTTGACAGAGAAACTGACTCTACAGCTGTAGACTTGTTTTTCATTAACACTCACTTTTTTCCGCTGCACAATGGAGTATTCTCAATACACTCTACAAGTTGTCTTTTTGGTTGCAAGTTTTAAACTCTGCAGCTGTAGACTTCTCTAGTCCACAGCTGTAACCTTTGTGGTCCTAATTTAAAACCCTTGTAGACTTATTATTTTTGAACTTATAGAGGCTACTTTAAGGTTCTAGAAACCCTTGACCACTTAAGGGACCAACAAGTGGTATCAAAGCAGTTACCTGGCTAGATCATTTTTGTTTTTGAAAAACACACCTGCATACTTGCATGGCTCCCAAAATTGTGAAATTCAAGGTTCCAATGTTCTCTGCTGAGGACTATGATGAATGGAAAATTAGAATGCAAGCACATTTGTCTGCAATCAATGATGAGATTTGGTCTATCATAGAAGATGGCCCTATACCTATTGTGAAGGTCAACACTATAGCTGATCAGTCAGCTGGACTAGCTCATATCATCCCTAAACCTAGAAGGGAATGGACAGAGGATTACAAGAGAAGCTCAAATCTTGACAATTTTGCAAAGAACCCTATTTATCATTCACTTGATAAAATTGTGTTTAGCAAGATCAAAAACTGTAAAACTTCAAAAGATATGTGGGAAAAGTTGGAAATGATTTGTGAAGGAATGGAACAAAATAAGGAAAACAAACTCATGCTAACAGTTCAAATGTTTGAGAACTTCAAGATGAAATCTGGTGAAACTCTTAAATTGTTTGAGTCAAGATTCATTGAGATTCTCAATGAGCTAGACTCACTTGGTAAAGATTACTCACAAAGAGAAATGAACATGAAGATTCTCAGAGGCTTTCCTTCTGAATGGGACATGAAGGTCATTGCTATGAGAGAATCAAAAGATTTATCTAAGATAACCACCTTTGAACTCTTTTCAGACCTTAAGGCTAATGAATTTGACATAAGTAGAAGAAAAGAACATGACAGCAGTAAGTTAACAGCTTTAGTGGCTGACAACCCTGCAGCTACAAGTTCTGATGAAGAAGACTTGGCTCTTTTCATAAAGCAGCTCAAGAAGTTTGGCAAATAGACTAAGAAGAAGCAGTTCACACAAAAGGAGGATGGAAAGGTGAAATCTACAGCACCTAACTCAACTTATTTGTGCTATAATTGTTGAAAACCTGGACATTACATCAATGATTGTCCTTACCCCAAACCTGAGAAATATACAGATGAAGAAAAGAGAATCAGAAAAGACAGAAAGAAAAAGTTTGACAAGAAGAGAATTAGAGCACTACTTTCTGAGTTTGATAAAAGTCAGGAAGACTGTCCCTCTTTTTCTCAAAAGTCAATTTTGTGAAAGATGTTGAATCCCAAACCACAAAACTGACAGGAACTAGAAAAGGGAATGTTTACATTGTAGAGTGGGACTCTACAGCTGAAACTACCTGTTTTCTAGCTAATAGTTCCAATGAAGTTAGTTGGTTATGGCACAAAAGGATGAATCACATAAACTTCAAAACCATGAATGAACTTGTGAATAACAGACTTGTAAGAGGTCTGCCAAACACTAAGTTCAGGAAGGAACATCTATGTGCTTGTGTTAAAGGTAAATAAATCACGAAGACTTTCTAAAGCAAGACACACTCAAGCACTTCAAGGACACTGGAATTACTGCATTATGGATCTTTTTGGACCCATAGAACATGTAAGCTTAAGTGGAAAGAAGTACACATTGGTTGTTGTAGATAATTACTCAAGATTTTCTTGGACAGTGTTTCTAAGAAAGAAGAGTGAAACTCTACAGAAGCTACCGGAGTTATTAAGAAGGATTCAGAATGAAAAAAATATTGTGAAGACCAGATCAGATAGAGGAACAGAATTCACAAATCAGGTCATTGAAGAATATTGTTCACTATATGGCATAATGCATGAATACTCTTCAGCCAGAACCCCACAGCAGAATGGAGTTGCAGAAAGAAAGAATAGAACACTCAAGGAAGCAGCCAGAACAATGATTGTTGAAGTAAAGTTTCCTAAGAAATTTTGGGCAGAAGCACAAGCAATGCATGCTATACTCAAAACAGATGCTTGATAGTGAAAGAACATAAGAAGACTCCATATGAGTTATGGAAAGGAAGGACTCCGAATATCTCTTATCTACACATATATGGATGTAAATGCTTCATACTGAATACTGTGAAAGAACATCTCAAGACTTTTGATTCAAAGTCAGATGAAGGTATCTTTCTAGGTTATTCTAATGTTAGCAAAGCATTCAGAGTGTATAACAAGAGATTAATGATTGTGGAAGAGTCACATCATGTTGTTTTTTATGAACAACATAGCTCCCTTGAAGAAATTTTTGAAGACTCTAAAGAGGACAACTCTACAGTCACAAGTCAACAGTAGTATGTTGAAATCAAAACTCATGTAGAATTGATCAACAAAGGCTTTGGCATTGTGATAGTTGAGTTACCTCCCTTAGAGAATGCTGAAGATTTAGTCTATGAGAATGTTCAAACAGAAGTAGAAACACCAACAAAAGGACCTGATGAGTCTGCAGTAGGTGAATCTACAGCTGTAGAGAAGAATGATCAAAGACTAGAACCTGAATCAGATTTGATTTGGTTGAAGGATCACCCCCTGAACATGTAATTGGAAACATATCAGATGCTGTAAAGACCAGAAAACATATCCATGAGGCAGTGTTTGCACATTTCTTTCATCTTTAGAACCTACTGATATTCATGAAGCACAACAAGATGACAATTGGATTATTGGAATGCAAGAAGAATTGAATGGTTTTGAGAGAAATCAAGTATGGGAACTTGTTCCAAGACCTAGGAATCACAAAGTGATTGGAACTAGGTGGGTGTTCAAGAATAAATTTGATGAAGATGGAATTGTGACCAGGAATAAAGTAAGGCTAGTTTCTCAAGGCTATTGTCAATCTGAAGGCATAGATTTTGATGAATCCTTTTCCCCAGTTGCAAGATTAGAAGCTATAAGAATATTTCTAGCCTATGCTGCACATATGAACTTTACAGTCTATCAAATGGATGTAAAGAGTGCATTTCTTAATGGTTTAATATCTGAAAAAGTGTATGTTGAACAACCACCAGGATTTGAGGAATCTAGAGCAGAAGACATGGTTTATAAGCTTAGAAAGGCCCTTTATGGACTTAAGCAAGCACCAAGAGCATGGTATGATACCCTGATTAGGGTCATAATTGCATGTTTTAGCACTCATTTCTATATGCTTTTGGTGATATTATGTTCAAATTTGACCCTATTATGTGATACTTTGTGTATTTAACCCTTTTTAGCTAGGAAGTTGTGATTGTAGGTGAAAACGAGCAAAATGAGGAAGAAATGAGCATGATCGAGAAAAGTCCAAATTCTGGAGTCAAGAAAAATGAAGAAATTACTATTCTATGTTGAAGAGCTTGAAGAGAGGGTCGCAACGAAAGAAGAATCGAGTCAATCGGAGTTCTAGAGCTTAAGATATGATAAAAACAAGGAAGTCACGCATCGACCGAGACTAAGGCATCGGGCGACATAGGTTCCTTCTTCGGAAGATAGGCCTCGCGCGACCAACATCTCTGGATCCAGAGGTATTTATCGAGCTGGCTGTCGACCAAGCTTGGTCGACAGTTGAACAACTCTTGGACGACAAGAGGGTTTTCTATCAACCAAGTTGTCGCCCAAGTGGTCGATAGCTGCACAGTTCTTAGGCGATAGCATCTCGTTTTTCTTGGATTTTTAGGGCTATTTCATATTTTCGCGCGTTTTAATGAAGGGCATCTTATTCAACGATCCAAGGGCACTATATGTACTTCCATCTCAGATTTTCTAAAGGACTTTTATCATTTTCTTAGATTCATATTCTCTCACTAGATTAGGAGAAGTTAGAAGTAGTTTCCAAGTGGTGTTCTTAGATTTCCATTTACGATTTCGACGATTACTTGTGATCTACCAATTGGATCGACGATCAGTTTTCTCCTGCATTCTTAGCATAGCTCAAGCTACATTTCTACCGATTGATTTTCAATTTCAATTGTCGGATCATTTTCTAGCTTATAGAGGTAATCTTGTATCTTTTCAATTCTTATTGTAATAGGTAAATTCTTGTATACTCGTTAGAATTCTTGCATAATGATGAATGTAGTTACTTCAATTTCTCTATTGCTTATTAAATTAGCCATGGGCTAATTCCTTTGTGTGTTGGTGTGTTATTCCTATGGATTAGTGTGGTGTTTATGTTGATCTTATGAATGCTTGAGATGTTGTATGATCAATTCTCTATTTTGATGGTTTGTATGAATGCTTATATGCATAATTGATTGTATGGGCCATTAGGAATTAATCTCATACGAAAGTTGGGCTATTTACCTAAAACATTCTTGTTATTAGGTCATTGCATACTAAGTGTTTGTTAAAATTCCTAAGATAGTAAGAATTACCTTAGAGAATTGGAAAGACAATTAGAGGCTCTTATGTCTATTTAGAGAGACCTTTGCATATTAGAGTGACTTGCCTATTGATTGTACAATACCCCAATTCATGAGTAAGTGATACTTCACCACATGAAACATAGGATAGTACACTAATACACTTCTCACACAACTTACTCACTTTGTGAATCAAGGTGATAGGTAGTTTACTCGTTTGACGCACTTGTAGACATAGATACCATATCCCCTTTACTTGCTTTGTGATTTTCGAATCAAGAACAATAGTCTTACCTTACAAATCTCCGTCTCCTTTGGGTTCGATATATAATAAAC
This sequence comes from Prunella vulgaris, assembly GCA_026898435.1. Taxonomy (NCBI): domain Eukaryota; kingdom Viridiplantae; phylum Streptophyta; class Magnoliopsida; order Lamiales; family Lamiaceae; genus Prunella; species Prunella vulgaris. The sequence goes on from JAPKLY010000981.1 coordinate 75,753, forward strand.
TTGGTTAAGCTTGCCATTGCAATAACGATCGTGTACACTTGCACGTAGACACCTTTTGGCTAAACAAGTTTTTGGCGCCGTTGCCGGGGAGAAGGCTTGTTTGTTTGGTTGCTTGATAGTTGTTCTTATTTTCGATTTTGTCTTGACTATTTTTGGTGTGAGAAGTTTTGATACTTGTTTCTTTTTAGGTGTATGCACACAAGAAGTCAAGGGGGGAGATCTTCTACCTTTTGAATCAGATCTTGAGAGAATCCTAAGAAGAAGAAGGAGAGAAGCTTGTTTGAATCGAATCAACATGGAGAATAATATGAACGAAGCTCGAGATGAGATAAGAGAAGAAGAGCCCTTAAGAGGACAAGTACATCAAGCAGAAGAGAATTTTGCTCAAAGAGAGGTTCCACTTCAACCACAACCTGTACCACACCAATACCCACCTTATCCACCACCAAATCAACCTTACTATCCACCACAATATCCCAACTACCCCAATTACCCAATAAACCAACCATACTACCCACCACCACCACATAATTACCCATACTATCCATACCCACCACCACCTCAACACCAAACACCACAAATCATAAACCCACCTCAAAACCATGAACCATTGCTGAGAGATTATTTTGAGCCTAGAGTTAATGAGCAATATGATGGAATAGAAGACCGTCGATTGATGCTGAAAAGTTTGAGCTAATACGAATCTTTTGAAGTTGTTAAAGAAGTCTCCATTTGAAGGATCGAGTGATCGAGAAGACCCAAATGCTCACCTTAATAACTTCATGGAGATATGTGATACAATCAAGTACAAAGGAATGTCGGAGAGTGAGAAGAAGCTCCAATTCTTCAATTTCACTTTGACGGGGAGAGCCAAAGCATGGATTAGAGCTATGAATCCTAAAGCTACCACTTGTGAGGAGTTGATTTCCCAATTTCTTAAGAAATTCTATCCTCCATCAAAGATGCTTAAGGCGAGAGAAGAGATAAAGAATTTCCGACAAAAAGTGAGAGAGACCATATCTAGTGCATGGGAGAGGTACCAAACCTTATTGTTGGCTTGTCCCCAACATGGTTTGAGGGATGAAGATATACTTTTGACATTCACCATAGGATTGCATGAAGGAGACAAGAATTACTTGAATTCTTTTGCCGGAGGCTCGGTTTGGACGAAAACCATTCGTCAAGTGAACGAGATGATTCAGAACATAGCTGCAAATGATGCTTTCCAAAGAGAGTCTAGCAATGGAGAAGGTGATCGAGTTGCACTTCTTGAGGAAAGATTGGCTAATGTGTGTAATTTGGTCTATGGAGGCCAACATCAAAACCTTGCTCCAACTCCTATGCAAGTTAGCGTTGTCGAGAGTCTTCCTCCTCCTACTACCTCCACTCAAGAGGAAGTAAACTATATGGGTCGTCCGCAATTCAACAATTCTTATCAAAACAATCAAAGGTCGTATGTTGCTCCACCGTTTAGAAACCAAGGAAGTCCATATCTGAATCAAGGCAATTTTCCTTACAATCCTAATAGAAGGCACGAGAATTTCTCATACGCCAATTCTAAGGAGGCAATCCAATTACCACCCGGGATTGATCTGGGATCAAAGCCACCGAATAATGAGGGTAAGGGGAGTGTGGAGGACACCTTGGCATTGATTTTGAAGAACAGGGAATATATGAGTCTGGAATTTAGAAAGATGAATGGTGAAACGAACAAGAAGTTTGATGACTTGTATGCTTCACAAGGTAATCAAATCAAGAGCTTGGAATTTCAAATGGGGCAAATTGCTTCATCCTTAAGCCCACAAGTGAATAAAGGTAAGTTCCCTTCTACAACCGAGATTAATCCTCGTGAGCATTGTAATTTGATATCATGTGTGGAGGTTGAAAATGTGGTTGTAGACTTACTCAGGTTGAATGCTTGAATGCTCTTGTTGTTGTTGTTGTTTCCTCTGAAATCTTCCTCTATTTATATATGAAGAGGTGTGTCTTATCCATTGGAGAATTCAAATTTGAATTCTGGATAAGACTCATCTTTCTCTCTATAGCCTTTGCATGTGTGAAGTGGTCTTCCATCTTCCCTCAGAATAGTACTTGTAGTATTATTTGTCTCTATCCTCAGAGTTCTGGTTTGACTTTGAATTAATCTTCATTAATCTTCCAGATTCTTCATGATAAATACATCCTTAAATACTCTCTAGTGAGTGCATAAATGCTTCACTAATTTGAGTTTTAAGGGACATGATTAGACTTCATTAATCATTAACTTTGTACCTCAATCTTCAAAAACTCTCCTCAGTTGTAGGTTCAGGAACATTACAGCTGCAAATTCCTGCAAATTCAATTCTAGTTGTAGAAATAATATTACAGCTGCAAGGTCTTGTCTAGTTGTAGTTTAAGCAACTATACAACTGTAAACTTCCCTTTTACAACTATAACTTCCTTAGCCATTAAAACTTACAAGAATTATTAGTAACAGTTCAAAAAGAGATATGTTTTGCACACATTAATATCTAATCAGAACTGTTAACAAAATCTCCGCAAAAGAAGCTTTTATGTAGCTTACGAGTGAAATTTCATTAACAATCGATCAAATACGGTTTACCGGAATTGCAAAGTGTTTAATTCTGGAGAGATTTCGACAGAGCTTCACAAAGGCAGAGAAAACTTGCATTATTCTAAAAATGGAGGCCTATTTATAGGCAATTTCACAAGTAGGTTGTGGCATATACTTTAACACGCTTCATGAGAAGGTTACAAATGTCCCTCACCGTTTATATAAGATAATTACAACGGAAAATTGGCTAAAAATGGTGAAATCATGGCTTTGGTAACCATCTTCAAGTCTGGTGAGCAGCTCGTTATGTCAGGCGAACAGGTGGTTGGGCGAGCAGGTGAGCTGCTCGCCCATCACAACATTTGCAAGACCTGCTCGCCCATTGTGTGCTAATAGGCTAGCAGGTGCAACTGGTCAGGTGATTGGGCGAGCAGGTGAGCTGATCGCCGGTCCATTAAGGGAGCTGCTCGCCTAAGCGCTGAGGGAGTTGTTCGCCCATCTGGATGAGCAGGTGCAGCTGCTCGCCCAATCGCTCGTGGAGCTCCTCGCCGGCCAAAGCAAAGGGTTGTTCGCCCCCAGGGTGGAAGAGCTGCTTGCTGTGGGCGAGCAGGTAGAGCTGGTTGCCCCCAGCCTTCTGATAGAGATTTGCGAGTGGCTCGTCGCGAGCGGATTACTCGACGCGGACATTTTACTTCTACCCCACCAGCTAGGAGGCGATTATTTTTAGCAAATGAGGAAACTGACGAAGAAACTAAATTTGATGCTCGTTCAGTCATCAATGACGCTTTCGGGACTAGTTCAGAATCTCCAGGGCTTAATACTGAAGACAACGAAGCTGTCTGTGAGATTTCTGAAGCTCGGGATCAGTCTCGCGAGGCTCCAGATGAGGTTGACCTTCGAGAGGGTGATTGTTGGGACAATCAGAATGTTTTGATTAGATCCCAAAACCCCTGATGAATTTTCCTAAGTACAGTTGTTCAGGATAGTCTAGTTCAGGATAGTCAGGCTAGGGATTCAGTTCAGGGGGAACGTGTTGAAGACTGAAGGAGATTGGAGTAGACCCAATTCACTGAAGTCTGAAATGCAACTCGCCCTGAAGAAGGTCAGAGTAGTCTTACTGAAGATTGCCTGAACTGAAGCTGAAGACCGAAGTCTGAAGATCCATCCTGAACACCATCCGGAACGTCATTGACTGATGTTTCTACTGAGTACACTAAGCATGCTCTGGACAGAACTTAGTCAGTGAAGAGTAAGTGCAACCTATCAGGCTGAGCTGATTGCTCATAAGACCTGACTTAGGTCTTGAGTCAGTTTATCTGACTCATGTAAGTCCAAAGCAAAAATGTTACACATACTGGGCTGAATAACCTATCAGGTTGTGCTGAATGCACATAAGACCTAACTTAGGCCTTGAGTCAGTTTATCTGACTCATGTAAGTCCAAAGCGAAAAGGTTATTTATGCTATGGGACAAAGAGACAAAGAGAATGTCAGTAAGACTCCGATAAAGTCCAACATTCAGGCTGAGTTATTAACAAGAGACTCAGAGTATTAAATGTACGAGGAAGGACAAGTGTCAGATCATCAACTAGCCATTTCTACGGAGAGCCAATGATCTTTCGACACGCATGTACAGAGTCTGCGTAGCAGTTAATGCGGCATTTAATGCGTCTCCAGTTTGCAGGCGGCGGGACAAAAATTGCCAGATTAAGCATGGTGATTAGGTCAATAGTATATCTAGCCTGCAACCACCCTAAAATAGGAAAGATTTGGGTAGATCTCCTCAAACGGATCTATTTTGAATCTTGCCTATAAATATGGAGAGCCTTGCACCCAGTCAAGGCTAACGGGAAATTTCCAAGAGAAAGCTCTCAAGAATCCAAGCACTCAGAGCATACTTTGAACAACACTCTGCGATTAAATTTCCCTAGTGTTGTAGTAGGATTCACTTTGTATTTTGCTTAGATCGATAGCTCTTATCTTTAGCATTGTTTTGTATTGCTAGAGTTATCTTAGTTGGAAACCAAGAATAGCAAACCACTCAGGGTGTGAGATTGTTTGGTTAGAAGGACTGGGACTTGTAAAATGCCCAGGGGTCAGTTCCTAAGAGAGGAAGTTGGCTATTCGTGTCCCTTGGCACGTAAAATCCAAGTACCTATCCTCAGGGTTTTGAGGATAGCTTCCTGTTAAATCTGGTCGTGGACGTAGGAGCTGGTTATCTCCGAACCACGTTAAAAAGACCCTTGTGTGCTGATTTACTTCTGTGTTCAGGATCATAATTTGCCATACATATTAAACTGAGCATATTGCATCGTTTGAATATTCAGGCTGAATCAATCATCCTGAGTCTTAATACTATGCACCAGCCCTAACCACCATTTACTAAGCAAACTTAGAGAAAACGTTTTCAGAAACTAAAACGGGTAGAAACTAAGGGCTCATATTCCGCACGTACTCTAGCTTATTGAGATAGTAATCCAACTGACTAGCTTCCGAGCGGTCAGTAGGTTTGTTATCTGTACTGAGCTTCTGAGCACTTTACTCACACTCAGCTTATCTGACTCGTTATTGAACTGTCCCGGCTGCCCCTGTGGACCTTCAGTTTACTGAGTAATTCAGGATATCCCTGACTGAGCGTGTTAGAGTATTTTTCTGAGTCTTTCGGAAAAATCTGATATCAGTGTATCCCCCCCTGCAGTGATTATACTCATTTCGGGACCAAGAAGTGGTATCAGTTTACCAACAGTTTCTGAGGAGAAACTTTTGGTGGTCAACTAAACAGATATGTTTCTGAAAACTTGCATACATGGCATCCGGTTCTAAGAGCCTTGAAGGCAGTCTTCCTGAATTCTCTATTGATAATTAGGATTATTGGAAATTCAGGGTCCTTGCACATCTATACTTCCATCCATGATCAGATGCCCCAGGTGATTGAGCATGGTCCGATCAAATTTATGAGGAATCTGGCCAGTTGCTGGCAATGTTCCTGTTCCAGCCGCCGGAGATGAAGAAGTGGAGAGGTGCGTGCTTAATCCTAATCAGATTAAACAAATCGGACTGGATAATGTTGCTAAGAACATTGTACTCCACACCATTTCTTACGAGAATTCGGTCAGGCTCATGCACCTGAGGACAACAAAGGAGATCTGTGATGCTTTGAGAGATATGAGTGAGGGTTCAGAGAAGATCAAGGAGAACAAGAGAGATCTTGCAATCAGAAAGTTTGAGGCCTTTCGGATGTTAGAGGGAGAGTCCATCGATCAGATGGAAGCTCGATTCATTAAAATGATGAACGAGCTAGCAACCCTTGGGAAGGAGTTTCCGAAGAGGGAGGTGTCATCTAAAATCCTGAACTGTCTCCCTGAAAGATGGGACACAGGAGTGATCTTGTTGAAGAACACTCAGGATCTCACCAACATTACTCACTCTCACCTATTCTCAGAGTTAAAGGCTCTGGAATTCGACCTTGATAAGAGGAAGAAGAAGGGTGTTGTCAGTGAGGAAGTTAGTAAGGAGAAGACACCTGAAAAGGAAAAGAGTGTGGCTCTTAAAGCTACTCCTGAGCCTGAGCCTGGATCTGGCTCTAAGTCTCTGAAGGACATGAACAAGGATGAGCTGGCCTTGGAATACAATCTGATGGCACGACGATTCAGGAAGCTGAACTCTCATTTCGGCATGTATAAGAAGTTTTATACTAACAGTCATGATCGCAGGTATTCCAGCCCCATGAGATCGAGCCCCCGGAGGGAAGAGAGGAGGGGTTCTGATTCCAGGAGAGATCATGATGAGCCTGAGCAGCGCAGAGATGAGAAGAGAAAAGACGACGCTGAGCCCAGAAGATCTAGCTCCAAACCTGAACGATCATCAGGGAACCGGAGGGAGTCATCAGATAAAAGGTACACTGACAAAAAGTTTGCTTCTGATGTAGATCAGTGCTACCACTGCAAGAAGACCGGACATTATCAGTATGATTGTCTGGAGCTCAGTGCTCGTGAGCGAGAAGATCGGAGAGCCAAGAGAGAGCTCAGGGCATCAGACCGGAGAGCTATGCTTACTGAGGATTCTTCAGATTCAGATGGCCCAGGACGCCAGTCCCCTGAACTCTTCTACGATGAGGAGTATTATGACCTTTGCCTGATGGCAGATGATGAGGTATGTTCTTCTGCCTCTTCTCCTGATCACGCACCTGAGCTTAGCTCAGACTCAGCAGGAGAACTCGACCTTCAGCTCGCTCTAGAGCAATTGATGGTTGACTTCTCAAGGCTGCAGGAGACTCATACTCACACAGTGGAAAACGATCGGTTAACTGAGTCTCTCAGAGTGAGAGATACTGAGGAAGCCCTCAGATTAGTACATCTTTAGGAAGAGCTGCTTCATGCTCGGAACAAGCATGATGAAGCTCCACTGGAGGTGGAAAGACTGAAAGGTGTAATCAGCTAGCTGATTGAGACCCGTGACACTGATCTGTTCCCCGCTCAGGAACAACTGATGATTGAGCGAATCACTCTGAGAGTGATGTTCGAAACTGAGTGGCAAGCTCGCCTTTGTGCTGAGCAAACTGCTTGGGATCTTGAGCTGATTTCAAAAGAGAAAGCTCACGAAGAGTTGGTGCTTCAATACACCCCTGAAATTGAGGCCCTGAAAGAAACGAATGGGCACCTTGAGGATAAGCAGAAGAAGTTACACACGTCTACCCAAGTGGTTGATGAGTTAACAAGTTTCTCTCAGCTGACCGATGGTGCTAAAGCTGGGTTACGCTATGATGCCTCAAAAGACCCAAAGGGCAAGAAAAAGAGAGGTGCTTCAGGGAGTAACTCTAAGAAGAAGTTTTTCCCTGCCCAAACTGATGACAAGAGCTCAAGAATTGCTCATTAGGATAAAGGCAAAGGGAAGGAGAAAATGCCTGCTGAACCTATCAGGCAAAGGACTGAGGAACCAAGGCCAAAACCTAAGGGAAAGGCCAAGGCTCCTCATCCTGAGTTAAGAAAGACAGACCAAGGGAACTCCAAGGCTCAGCCTAGGAATCCTCAGCCTGGAAAGAATTCAGCCCCAAGTACTTCTCAGGCTCAGCCTAGAAATACTCAGGGTAGGAAGAATTCTGGTCAGGGGAGGCCTGAGGCAAGGCCAAGGACTACTGAGGCCAAGACTCCTCAAGCAGGGCACAGAGCCCATCAGGAGCGTTCTAATCCTCTGAGGAGAAGGACAAACCAAATGGCCCCTGAAAGGCAACGGAGACCTGTCTCCGATAACACTCAGGCCAGACCTCAAGTGCCATGAGGTCAGGCCCGAGCTGCTCCTTCCCAGGACAAAACTCAGCCCAATGCTCCCAGGCCAAGGAGGAACAGGAGGCCCGCCCCCAGGAATCAATCCAGGGCTCCTAAACCTCAGGCTGACAGCCATACACTCTTAACTTCCCAGGCACAAAGGAAGAAGAAGACTATGTATGTTGATGTTTCGGGGAGACAGGTTTACACTTCTGATGCCATCAGAATTGTTAAACAAATCTAGATCCCGAAGAGTATGGCTGACACTGTAGGACCCAATACGAGATGGGTACCTGAGGCCTGATTCTTTTTAGGTCGCTGCTGGCTACAAGAAGAAAAGAGAGGATCAGAAGCTGGATTAGTACTTGGACTCAGGGTGTTCCAGGCACATGACCGGTTCTCGTGATCTCCTTCAGGATTATGTAGCTCAGGATGGCCCGCAGGTAACCTTTGGTGATAACTCTAAGGGTTTCACCAGAGGATTCAGAACCTTTGTTATTGGCTCTGTCCATGTACAGAATGTATCATATGTTGAGGGACTGAGACATAACTTGCTCTCGGTCAGTCAGTTTTGTGACCGAGGATATAGTGTAGAATTTAAATCTAACATGTGTCTTGTGAAGGACAAATCTACACTGCATGTTCTGATTACAGGTGTCAGGAGGGGCAATGTCTATTTTGCTGACTTTAAGAGCAGCTCTCCTGAAACTTGTTTGGTCGCTAAGAGCTCTTCTGAGCTCAGTTGGCTCTGGCATAAACGCCTGTTCGGTGTAAATGAGTCCTCACGCAAGTGTACATGTTCGCTATTAGCATGGTAAGCTTGACCAAGTTTTAATATATATCGAACCCAAAGGAGACGGGGACTTGTAAGGAAAATTCGTTGTTTTAATTGTCTAGCTAACAAAGCAATTAAGGGGAAAGGTATCTATCATCTACTAATGCGTCAAAGAAGTAAACTACCTATCACCTTTGGTTGCAAAGTGAGCAAATGTGAGAGATATGTGCTAGTGTACTATCCTATGTTTCATGGAGTGAAGTATCACTTTATCATGCAATGAGATTGTGTATAATCAATGGGCAAGCCACTCCAACATGCAAAAGGTTTCCCTAATAACATATCAAAGCCTCTAATTGTTCATCCAATTTACTAGAGATAATTCTCACTATCTTAGGAATTTTATCAAACACTTGATATGCATTGGCCTTAATACAAGAAAGTTTAGGAAAATAGCTCTACTTTCGCAAGAGACAAACTCCCTAATGGCCCTTATTAACATCTACACATACAAGCATTCATACAATCCATCAATGTAGAGAATTGATCATACAACAATTCAAATCATTCAAAAGATCAACATATCACTACACTACTCCATAGGAGTCATACACTAACACATAAAGGAATTAGCTCATGGCTAATTGAGTAAACATGATAACAATTTAGCTAGGAACAATCATCATTAAGCAAGAAATGTAAAGAGATTTACCTATTACAATGAAAATTGGAAAGATACAATTTACCTCTAAAATGCTAACTAGCAATCCGACAATGGAAATTGAAATTCAATCGGTGAGAATGTAGCCTTAGACCAGACTAGAATGCAGGAATTAACGGATCAACGATGATTATGAACTAATGTGACTTGTGAGAATTTGTGAGAAGAAATCTTAAGAAACCCACAAGTAACTACCTCTCTCTCTAATCTAGAATTTAACTATGATTATGAACTAATGTGACTTGCATGCCTTGAGAAACTGATCCTTGGAGTATTTATAGTGCTCACAATGTTTGGTCTAAAATTCCCTTCATTAAACGCGCAAAAAGACAGAACTGCCCTTCAAAAAAATAAGAAATCGGGGCATCACTCGAGTGGACAACAGTGGTCACTCGAGTCCAGCTCGAGTAGTCACTTGAGTGATCACATCCAACTCGAACCAGAGGGTTGTCGCTCGACTCCATGCTTATGGCCACTCGAGTCTAGCCTTGTGGTCGCTCGAGTCTGGCCTTGTCTTGTGCGAAAGATCCTCGACTTCCTCATTTTCTTCATATCTTGAGTTCTAGAGCTCCGATTGACTCGATTCTTTTTCCTTTGCGACTCTCTCTTCGAACTCTTCGACATGGTCTATTATTTTCCTCCATTAGATCAACTCAAAATTTCTGGACTTTTACGAACGTGCTCGTCTCTTGCCAATTTTTGCTCATTTTTACTACAAACACAATTTTCTAGCCAAAAAGGGTTAAAGGCACAAAGTATTGCATTTTAGGGTCAAATATGAACATAAGCACATCAAAACCATAGAGAAATGGATGCAAAAACATGCAATTAAGACCCTAATCACACCCCCAAACTAGATTGTTGCTCGGCCTCGAGCAACGAAGCGATAAGATAGGGGAATAATTGTATGTATGAAGCATCAAGCACAAGATCAATGCCATAGAATCATGACTCAATATCTGGCAGTCTAAAATACAATATCATTCAATCAACTGTCAAAATCAAATCAATGAGCACAAAATCAAGTCAATGAGTCATGATCCTCTCAAGATAGGTGTTTCACTCAACACTCAAGTGTTTAAGCTCTCCCATTCATCACACAGTGATACAAATACTACCATAGGCTTGGCTCAAGTCTACATTCTCGACCACTTGGAATGATAATTCAATCACACATCAATGAGGACTTTTAAAGGTTTTAGTGTTGGCTCTTTGGTAGGGAAGGAAAATATGGATAAAAGTGACTAAGTATGATTAGTAAAGCATAGAAGGAATCATCATGTAAATCATGTCTTCATGCAAATAGCAATCTCATCTTCATGCTCTTTCAAAATCACATTTTCAAAGATAATTCTTCCTTTTTTGCAAAGTTGTGAACATACTCACAACACTTGAGTCAATCTTGACCAAATTTTCATGAAAAGTCAACCTTTTTTCAATTTTTTGCTAGCACTTGCCTTTTGAACCTTCTTTTCAAATCAATCCATGCAAACTTGAATTTCTTTCCACATTGGCCGCCATTTTCTTCATCATATCACCAATCTTCCTTCCTTCTTTTCACTCTACTAATCAATGTCTAATGTAGCCTGAAACAAGACTCAAGCCAAGTTCTAGAGTATAATGCACATGTGTGGAACTCACATCAAGAAAAATGTCATCCGTTCAAGATTGAAACGGGAAAAATTTGGCTCAAATCTCACGGTGATCAAGACTCATATCATATAAAAAATGCTCATATCATCAAAGTATCAAGCTTTATAAAATCAATCACAACTAGACAAGACAAGAATTAAGAGATAAATCCACTACATCTAACATGAACTCTCAACTCATCCACACAATCATAAACATATCTCATGCCTCACTACTCTAAGCTAGCAACAAAATGGCAATCAATACAAGCAAAAAAACAAGTCATCAAATAAGCATATGGTCCAAAATATCATAGAAACACTAAGAATCATCCAAAACATAGCATTTAAATGAGATTTACGAAACGAACACATCCCCCC